>MCFK01007155.1:0-10448 GCA_003610855.1 Erysiphe neolycopersici | reverse complement strand
GAAGAAAATGCAATTCTGAAGAGGTGGGTGTGGTTTTTGATTATTAGGGCCTTTCAGAATTAGATTTTCATCTCAGTCATTATGTTATAATCCAAAACCACACCAAAAACACCAAATTTTCATCATTATCAAGTTTAGAATCCAACATCACCATCAATTTTTCTTAAAATTATAATTTAAAAAAAAATTAAACAAATACCGCATTCATTTTCGTATTGTGTAGTCAAATTTTAAGCTAGCAAAAATTGTGGAAACCAATACAGCTTATTGATATAGATTTTTAAAACACTTTATTTTGTTTATCCCACCCTCACTCCCCCAGAGACTTATTTATTTGCCGTAAAAATTGTAAAAATTGCAGATTTTACACTGAAATATCCCCTGTAATTTTTATTATATCTGTTCTTGAATTGAATGTGATGTTGGGCTCCAAAGTTGGTGTATATGAAAACAAGGTGTTTTTGTTATGGTTTTTGATTACAAGTGTTTTCAACATTTTGGTTTTCAACGTTATTACTGAGATGAAAATCCAAGTCTGAGAGGCCCTATTAAGTGCATAACAAATTTCAGCAATACCAAAAATTGTTATTTTCCGAAACATAGGTCTGAGAGGCCCTAATATGTGCTTGATATATGCATCTGTTAGAGGAAAAATAAATCCAACCAAAGCAACCAAAATGTACATCGCACATAATAAGTCTTCGTTTGTGTTCTATACAATTGATAAGATTTTCCAAGATTTTTGAGTCAAAACGAGGAATAATTCATTATTTTATTTCTTTATCTTGACAGTCCCATCGTTACTTTTAACCTAAAACTCCGTGACAAATGCAAGATTAGAATACACGGAAAATTCCCAGCGCTAAATATAATCGTACAAAAAAGCATAGGAATAGCAACCTCCCTAGAAATACAACCATGCACTTTATACCAATTATAACACGGATCTAAGAAGCCTTATTCGACCCACCGACGAGATTTACTTGCTCTTCGTCACTACCATTATCTGACCACTTATCACCGTCTTCTCCAACGGTAAATATCGCTTCTCCATCTAAACTCTCGCGAGTTGTGGATTTACCGGGTTTTTTTCCAGGAGCTTTCGGCGCGGGATCGTACCTCGGTTCTTCTTGTCTTTGACTATGATCTTCTTTCTGACCAATAGTTGACTCCAATTCATCGTCTTCAACTCCAAAATCAGAGATCTCAAAGCCTTCATCGTCCTGTGCCAACTCATCACTCATTGCAAATCTTCGGTTGTTTTCAGTGGGCCGCCATAAGTAAGCGATAAAAACAACATCTGCGAAATATACCAGGTTGAGCCATCCGTCAAGTACGAACCAACGCGTTTTCCAATGAAATGGGACAAAGTCTGGATCGCTTCTTGAAGCAAATGTGAAGGAATTGAAAAAGAAGAACCCAAAGATGACTATGATTGAGCCCAGAATAGCCCACCATAGTCTTCGGTACATCAAGGCTTTGACCGTTTGTTTTCGATGGGCAAGGTCTCTCATAGTATAGTTTAGAGAATTTAGGGTCCAGACATAAAATGTTGTTAAAGTCCCTGCCAGGGGTAAAATGACCAACAATACAAACGGCCCTAACTTGAGTTATTACAAGCCAATGAAAATCTAAACAGTGGTAAAGCTTACCTGCATTCTCTGGAGCAATTGTTAGGCTGATAAATGCATATATTAGACTAAAAAAGAAATGGGCTCCCGCAAGCCATCGAACGTAGACCATAGTTTTACCTAAGCTTTCTTTCACTACGCCATAACCCATGCACACAATGAGCAGAAGGAAGAACGAGAAAGAATTTCGACCAGCATTTAGGGTTGATACAATCACCAATAAAACCTTAGAGCCAATGCTCGAACCAGTTCGATTCAGGAAATCTAAGTAGACTTGTTAGAGTAGATTTATTGGGTTTATCATTTTTATAAATACCATAGAAGCCCCACGTCATCAACATTTCAAAAATTAAGAAAATTATAATGGCTGTTATGTAATTTTGAACAGGGACTAATTAATGGTTAGTATATGGTTTCATCCTCGAGGATTTATGAACCTACGAATATCATGCCGATGCTGGACATATAGAAAGGCCCAGAATCTAAAATTCATTCAGTATACTAGTTATAAGTTTCTTTGGAATATTTACATACGCCCCAATAACTACATAAGCTATGGTGATACCCCCGTAGAATGGAAGCTTAGCAATTTGAGATCCTGGCAACTGTCCATACGCATTTCGAAAACCTATAGTTGCTTTAAAGACCAAATCTCTGGGCTGAAATGCTGTAGCGCCAACGCAATAGTAGCCCGTTTTTTTTATCTCATATTTGTATGGAACTCCGGGGTCTTTTAAGTGTACAGCTTGTGTGAAAAGCAAGCTCTTTGAAATCTTCGTGACGTTCGGTGCCATAATAAACTCTCCGGTTTGATTACTTGTACAATAGTTCAATCTGATAGTTTCCTTGTTGCACACATACTCTTTCTATACCTGAGCATTAGCATATACTATCCGTTTTAGGAAAAAAGAAGTATACAGTCTCAGAGTCGGGAGTGGGAAAAATCCCTATTAAGTCGTAATCTCTCCATTCGAATATTACCAAACTAACGATTGGATCTGGATCGCCACTGGTTTCATCTTTGGTGAAGTTTACAAGAATGTATGGTTCGATGTTGCCTCCCCAAGCTTTCTGACTGTAGACCCCAGCACATATTTGTCGGTTTTCGTTAGTCTGGTCCTGAAAGAAGTTTTAGAACATTTATCAATAACATAAGGGTAACAAACTAATGTCATGTGAATTGCTTCTACGGACAACCATAAGCAAGCAATTGCATATAGCCAGCTCCTCATGTTAGCTCCTAGCCTCAAGGCTGAGTAGAGATTGTCTGCAGCTAATTTACTGTATCATTAAGAAAGCCTTCAAGAAGCTTAATAAAAATGCTGTAAGTTGATAGACCTATTCAGTAAAATAGTTATTTCCATGTAAACTGTTGTCGATGTGTTCCCAAAATGCGTAATTAGTAACTTAATTTGCAGGGGTAGGAACAGAAATACCTTGGCGCGCACAAAACAACATATGAGCATGAGCGCGAATTAATGTCATCCTCCTCCTTCCCCTCCCTCTTAAAAAGTGCTGAGTATTTTTCAAGGCACGATTGACATGATTGATTCAGCTAAAGTTCAATTAACTTGCAAGAGATGTAACAAATCCACGGCCAATCAAAAAATACGGTCTGAAGATGTTTGCGGGTGTGCTTTATCTATACGAGGGAAGAATTGCGACTGATCGATTCAATTAGGACGTGTTATGCTTTGTATATTACAACAAAAACAATAAAACGGATGGAGGGATATCGAGTACGTGGCTCGAAACTTCAAGCACCTAAGAAGCTACTGCTTCCTCTGTCTTATGGACCTTGCTCAAGCTCTCTATTGCAAATTTTGGACAACCACCTCCAAGGACAATACGATAGAATGAAAAGAGTTGCCTATGAATTAGTAGTGGTTCATATTGACCTTTATGTTACAGCTAGTGACAGAGAATTTTCTGCCCGAAAGCTTGAGCAATTTAAATCTCGGTTTCCTAGACATCAATTCATTTCTTTTGGTCTTGAAGAGTCTCTACGCCTTGAAGAGATTGGCTGGGCCTCTCTTGGTATAGCCCGACTATCAGAGAGTGAAAGCCCAACCGAGAAACTACGACAATATCTCACTTCTGTAAAATCACCAACAGATCGGGCTGATATTATTTCTATATTATTGACTCGACTCTTAGTACATATTGGAAAAAAGAATAATTGTAGTAGCATATTATTTGGTGATTCCACAACCAAACTTGCTGAAAAAACCCTTACCGAGACTGCCAAAGGCAGGGGAATTTCTCTTCCATGGCAGATTTGTGATGGAACTTCTGCTCACGGAATAGGATTTAATTACCCTATGAGAGATCTCTTGAAGAAGGAAATTGTGACATTCTGTTTATTAACTTCATCTCTTGAATCGCTGATCATATTTGACCAGATTGCTTCTGTTTCTGCTAACCCAAAGTCTATTACTATCAATGATCTAATGTTGCAATATTTTCAGTCAACCGAGGAGAATTATCCAAGCATTGTAGCAAATGTCGTTAGAACAGTTAGTAAGCTCAGCGTAGCTGCTGACAAGACAAAGATATCGTGTGGAGTTTGCGGCTTTCCCAGCATCTCAAACGAAATTTTCAGTAAGCAGAGTCATCAGGCTTCAGATATTATTTTATCGACAGATAAGTCAGACTTAGAGAAAACTATTTGTCATGGATGCTTAAAGCTAGTAACGATAAGTAAATAAGTTTCATTTGTCAAACATGAAAAATCCAAAAAGCTTATATACACATGAATATATTTCTAATCCTATAATAATTTCTTATTTAAAATTTTAAACAACACTAAATCACGATTTTGCTTAAATAAAGGGTATATAATATATTATATCGTTATTTGAAGAATATTAGATTCAAATTTGCGCATTAGGTGATTTGTTTGCTCTGCAAAGCTTAATGTTAGAATGGTATGGGGTAGTATTCTGGCTAGATGAGGTAAAAAGCCCTTGTACATGGCAAGAATTCCTTCGGTCTTTAATATTTTTACAATACAATCCCATACACCACTGTAAAGGTTTCCATTTTGATTGTACATTCTGGATAAGACAGTATCTGTATTTATTGTTAACTTTTGACATTTATAAAAATTTAGCATCATACCAGTTGGGTGCATTACGCAGCAAACAATGGAACCACTAAAGCCACTACTTAGTAAGTGTAATGAAGGTCCTTCCTTTAGTTCTAGATGTTTCACAAGCCTCCGTTTAGCAAAAAAATAGGTAGGTAACTGAACAGAACTACCGAAGCTAGTACGTATCATAGCAGCGGTAACTCCTCTGTAAATTCCGCGGATACCTTCAGCAGAATAGATTTGCCTCATCCCGTCTAACGTATTCCGATATTTGTGTTGTGTTCCTACAGGGGTAAATGGCGAAAAGCTCTGTAGCCTTGTTTTGATTAAGAAAAACGGACTTCCTGCAGCGGCACCCATAACTCCTGATACTGAGCCAGCGAAGATATTCACAGGTAAACTCTGCTTTTCAGAATTAGAGTAAAATATGCTGGTAGTTTTTTGTCTTATTGGTTCATAGCAGCTTAGTCTGCACCCATTCAGAATCATTTGATATAGATAAGCCCCGCC
Organism: Erysiphe neolycopersici; assembly: GCA_003610855.1. Taxonomy (NCBI): domain Eukaryota; kingdom Fungi; phylum Ascomycota; class Leotiomycetes; order Helotiales; family Erysiphaceae; genus Erysiphe; species Erysiphe neolycopersici. The sequence goes on along the minus strand of MCFK01007155.1, from coordinate 5,216 downwards.
AATTCCCCTGTAGATACCTTGTAGGCCTTCATTGCAAACTATAACTTTAACACCATGAAATGGACCACGGTACATCCGCATCTGAGCATTTTTTTGCTGTAGCTCACCTTGAAGTTGCATGCTGTAACATATCAGTATAACTTGTCTTTACGGGAATATCAGACAAAAAGAAATGAAGAGGTGACATAACAGACCGAATTTTCACTGTTTCAAAGGGGTGAGTCATCGTCACAGCTCCACATGCTGCTACTCCACCAGCAACGAATGAGCTGGAACTGTTAATTAATTCCCGCCATTAGCAAATTCTTACCCTATAGATGTGGTCATCTTGCCTCAACCCTTAAAAACCGCTTCTAGTTACAAAAGACGAGGGTGCGATTCAAGGTTGTAGGTGACCTTATCGAAGATGAGAACATGAGTGCTACAATGCGTTCCTCATATGTCAGTAGAGATACTTCAATGATTCTCGGGATTAAAAATTTTTCTGACCTTGCCAGGTGCGCTAAGAGACACAATCTTCATCCAATGATGGTGTAACGCTAGGAACACACGAGCTGCTTGATAAATTTTCCGATACATATTTAGCGGAATTCGTTGTGTCATCGCTAAAAGAGCACCTTCATGATAAAAAAAATTCGTTAGCGAACGGCTACAAGTAATCTTTTGTATGTCATTTTAGAAAGTAGAATTCTATCTAAGAGAAAAGATTCAGTTTACATCTTACAGATTCTCAAGAAATATTCTTGGTTGTAATATTTAATTCAAATTGTATGCTTATACATTCTGCTCTCAGAAAACGGCAAGTATCAAGGACAATTTTTCAGTTATTTGTTTGATGTACAAATTTCTTTGACTTTGGAAAATTTAGTTCATTGATATCTATTTTCACGACGATTCCTCGATGTCGAATCTCTTTGCAGTGTAATAAAGTAGCAAATGGTTTTTGTGATTACGGTAGAGTCGCTGATGCATATGTGAAATAATTTAATGTTTGTCTTCTAATTTGGTTATATTTTTTAAAATCTAAAATTACAAAATTTCTAAAAGAGGATCCTATCATAATCATTGAAATGTGAGTGTGATGGATTACAAATTTTTAACTAAAATCTCTGTCTAGGCCCTCAGAGTAGACTTTGATCAGGTACCCAGAAAATAAGTTCCTTATCTGCGGTTGCCAAAAAGTGAAACCTGGGATTGAAAGCAACAACGGCCGAATCGCCCTTGTATTCAAGCTCATGAGTCGGCATTAGGATCTTTTCTGAAAGTGAGGCCATAGTATCCCATATAAACACATTTCGTGTCCTTGAGCCGCTTACGACAAACCGACCATCTGGAGAAAAGCATACATCACCGAAGCTTGGGTACGGATTCTCGCTTGATGGACAATCCATACCTTCTGTATTGTGATCTCCGGGACCAAATCTTGTAACGCCACCATGATCGCGACGTAAGAAAGCTTTGAGGGATCCATCAAATGCATCCAGAAGTAGATGATTTTTTCCTGTGGTTCCAAGTAGTAAAGATTTTCCATCGTTTGAAAATTCAAGTTTATTCCATTTATTTGACAATCCTCTCGAGAATTCTTGTGATAGGTACGGTAAGACATCAAAAGTTGAGAAAGGCTCTTTATCAAAATTTCGGAAATCATACAGTAAAATAGAATGTGCGATTGGTGAAGCAACTGCAAATACATTGCCGGAAGGATCCCAAGCCGCAAGATATGCTCCATATAGATTTAGTTTGCCACTACAGTTTTTGCTACCCGCATCCCAGAGACGAAGTGTGTTATCTTCTGAGCATGAAAGAAAATTGTCCTGACCTGGATGAATAGCTAAACAAGTAACACTTTTTTCATGTCCTTCAAAGTATCGCAGATATGAATTATCGTGAGTTGAAAGATAGCGTATAGTATCTTGTCATATTCAGTAAAGTTCAATCACCATTTACTCTTCTTACTATTTAATTTTGTGCTTGAATGAATAATACATCCACTGGCATGAGCAAACATTGCCTGACCTACGCCATATTTCTGACTAAGAAGGGTCTTTTGATGTTTACCCTCCTTGACATTATAAATCTGCATACTACTATCACTTTCGGATGTAAGAAGAAGACCACCCTCATCATCGAAATCAAGGGACAAAATCGTGGTTGGCGTTGATACTTGACTGCGAGGTCCATGGTGACCTGGTTCACGACTGAAGTGCTAGCAATTATCAGTTTCAAGTCATCATCGCCTTTAATAACAAGTCCTGCCTTTGTTGGCCTGAAGAACGGAATCGTCTCTGAGACAATAGCCGCTAGTGGTGCGGAGCCAAGTGACGGTTTGACAATTGCTGCACTAGGTCCTACTGGAGAATCAATTGATATTGTGGAAAACATAGCTACCGATACAATTCGGATGCAATGGCATGTAATGGCAAGTAATTATTGGAGGGGAATAATTGTTTCTAAAAAATTTCTATCCATAAATTGCAAATATCATAGCAATCGAACTAGCTCAGATGTGAATGATAATTGCGAAGCGAAAAAGCTAGATTCACATTAGTTAATTAAATAAAATTTAATTATTTTCTTCTATTTTCTATCGTAAGCTCAAATGACGATATAATAAATGGTAAAAGTTGATGGTGGTTGTGGTTGTTAACATGTTGGCTATTCATCATGAACAAATGAATATCCCACATATACAGGCCTCTAAATAAATAGTTTACCCGTATAATCCCCACTTGGGTACCCAGATACCCATTAGTATTAACCTGGTAATCATCTTATTGAAATCTATATGTACTTGGATAAAACTACAAACAACATGTTCCGGACACATAAATTACAACAATCACTCATTAAGAAACTTAAACAATATCTTCTTCTAACAATAATTCACTTCATTGCTCACTTAGTTAGTTCATGGCGCTGCCAGGTATGAAGCCCGTACTTCCCCGACCTCCCAGATGCTTCAAATCGCATCACCAAACACAAAGTGAAGATTAGCAAGCTTAGCTCCAGCTATAAATTCAGCCGCGTGCTCTCTTATACCACCGAGACCCTCCGCAATGCTGAGGCAGTTGAGAAAACACTTGATTCCCATCATCCTGCAGAAGATACTATTGAATCTATAGAGATTCAAACTCAGTTCGCGGCTGGAAAAACTTCCATGTTTGCAATAAATTTATCTCAAAGGCTAGTATCAGTAAATCTAATCGATAAAATCGATATTTTGGAAATCTCAGGTGTTGAAGTAAATTTCCGTCTGGCATCAATCAATTTCGATTACCCTGGACCTTATGAAAAGCTCTTCGACGAAGCCCTCTGCTACAATGATCCCCCTACCCTAGCAGGCTCGATTGAATATGAGCTGAGCAACATTACCGACAATGCGGCTCAAAGCTTCACATAAGCTAAACTAACATTCGGACCTATATCCAGCATCCTGGATCACCACCGCAGCCAAGCTGCAGGCACCCGCATGCCAGTCAAGCAAGTTTCGGAAATAGAAAATTTTAGCGAGGATATTATACTTGTGGCAAAACGTCACGTCGAGGCCTACGTAAGAGGTGTACCTGCCCATATATATAATTACGGAAGCAGAGAGGAGAAATAATAGCAAGTAACAACAACACAGAGAAGACCAACTCAAAGCCCAGTTATGCCGAGGTTGCAAATTTCTAAACCAAAGCTACCCTCTTAAATGCGACACCTAATAATAATAGGCACTACTTAAAAAATATCAAATCTACAACTGATGATGGTCTTTTTCTCCGTCTTTCTGAGGGAGACAAGCTACGGTCACTTTCACCAAATGCTCTCCTTACTAATTTGAAGGCTAGCCTTGGTTCCGACGGTCAGCTTTTGGGTAATGTACAGACATTAAATTCAGGGTTTGCGCTCTACCTAGAAGATATGAAACCTCCGCCCTAAAAGAGAAGGTTTCTTTGATAAGGCCCTTGTTACTATCGACAATGTAACGCCTTGGACATCTTACAGGATTCAAAATATCCCCCGAAAATATGGCACTTTAAACGAAGATTTTGAACATCAGCTCACCCCAGTTACAACAACAGCTATATCCGAGGTACTTAATGCTGCCATTTGAATTACACCAATCCCTATAACACCCTCCCCAAAGAATGACACCATTCATAATACCCTTTCCACATCCTGGATAGTTCGTTTTTTTTGAGGCTCCTGAACATCTCCCTCAAGCTCTTTTTCTTTTTGGATGTCGGGCTGTGACTAAAATACTTCTGCACCGTCAAGCTACACCCATATGCAGGGTCTTGTCACTGAATTCTAACCAATCTTTTTGCAACATAAACTCAGAATCAACAGAAAAATCAACTATCAATATTTCTTTCCAACGATATAGCTATAAGGTCTTCTAATCCCTTCATGATCCTAAACGACCAAAATGCCCCGAATGCTGCAAGCATAGGGCTTTCATGAGATTTGCGAATTATACAAAGAAACTAACCAGACCAGTCACGATACTTTCCCTTAACGAGGGGCGTGGTGCATCTCCCATGAAATCGTACTTAACCAAGCTTTTCAGTTACTTGTTGCTGTAATTCTAATACAAGAACCACATATATTCCGCGACTTGAGTAGACGTATTACTAAACACCTCCTTTCATACGATTCCTTCTCTACTACCCATGACCGGTCATTAAATCGCCCGTGGGTAATCTTATACGTCCGCAAAAATATGACCTTCGAGCCGAACAGGTTTAATCTGTCTCTAGTAATATTGTAATCCTACAATAACAGTCAGCAAGGAGTGAAACCTTAAAATACTTAATATATATAATGCTCCATATAATACACAGGGACAGAGCGCTTTTCATATACTCTACACTCTTACTCAAGCCTAATTCAATGGAAGCTGTTTTTTACAAGGCGAATTTAATATCTATCACACTAGTTGGCAATATTCTCGACAGCGAAGTCCTTCACCAGGAGCCAATGATTTTATCGAGTGACTCGATGATAAACATTACACTTTACTTTCTCCTCCGGATAAGGTCATACATAATCCAAGAAATGTACTCGATCCTGCTATCGGCTCATACCCACTTTCAGAAATATCTATATGCAGCGTTGCAACTCACGTCAATACAAAATTAGATTACCTATCACTCCTTACTAATATTGGTTGGGACAGGGTGTTTGCGAAACCCATAGTGCAGTTGGTAAAGAAGGTGACCCAGGAGGACTTG
>MCFK01007154.1:0-10045 GCA_003610855.1 Erysiphe neolycopersici | reverse complement strand
TCTGGTAAATCTCAGAAGGGGAAATAGATTGACATTTGCTCTCTACAAACTCGAAGATCTCCTCTGTTAGGTGTATATCTGTGTATGGGGTATGATACAAATTGCATACTCTAAGGCTTATCGTTCTCTCATCAAAAAATGGCTTTCTGATAAGCTTGCAGCAGCAAAGAAAGCGCTCCATCTGACTTCAATCTCGCACGTTAGTTAACGAAAAACGACTAAAAGTAGCTTTAGCTTGGGCACAAAAAAAATAAGCTGTTAGAGAGCCGGTACTTTTCTTCTTTTTCTGAATCGGAAGCCGCAAGCAATTATGCCAAATGAGTTGAGCCAAAAGATCCATGGCCTCATTAAAGTCTGACTTATCATACGTACCATCCTCTAATTATTCTGGCTGTGACCCAAAAATAACGGGAAGCCGCTCCATTTGGAAAACACTACTGATTTTTAATTTATTATTTTGAGACTGTAACAATTCTTGGTCAGCTCATCTCGAATATCATTATTGTAAATATAGTCGTACGAGTCATGCTTGCTTATTTAAATCTCTAACTTCTTTCATAAAGTCATCCCAAAGATCTAAAGTTGGCTGTTTGCGCTTCTTGAAGTGTCTATTATAGGTATTAAAAGGCTAGCCCTTTTTATTAACAAGATATTCATCCCAGGCGCCGATTATACCACAATTTGAACGATAGTTAATAGGCTCCATAATGAAAACTAGTTTAATGGAATACTTTGGACGTATGAAAGTTAAAAAAAAAAAAAGTGTCATAGATAAGGCGTTTTCACAGAAATACAGAGTCAATATGACGAGTGTGTGGTGTAGTACATAATTACGTGTTAGACGCGCCTGTAATCTAGGACGAATTTTCAAGCCGGATAATAAATAAACCGACAGATATTATAGATTACGTCATAGTACATTTTTTGATACTGGTTAAGGCTCATACTACCTACGGAACACTGTATGATAATATCCACAAGCTAGAAAAGTGATCATAGCCTAAGGCCCATCAAAACGCAAGCCATACACATTAATACACAGCTATAAGAGATGAAGAAAATGACTAATAATATCATTGTCCCAAATACTTCTGAAAATACTGATGTCTATTCGGATTGAGTAAAGGAATTGGAGTGGGTCCGGTCTTAACTAGAATTTAGATGAAGACAATTGGCTATAGCAGGGATATTTCGCCCTAAACTGCTTCACTATCTTTCAGAAGTATTAAGGAAGGACAACGATAGATAGTACTTGAGCTAGAAGAGTTTAGTATAAGAAATAACTAAAGATTGTAAAATAGCTAACTTCTAGCTAATTGCTAGGTGTTATCTTGAACTCCACACAAGCAGTCAGTCCCCATACCCTTCCCCATGCTAAAGATCACAGGGATGTGACGTGTCCTACAACCGAGATATTAAATATCTTTCCAAGTTTGGCTGGCGTATCCGCTTTATCACTCCCCAATCATACACTGATTCAATACGACTTCTTCTTCCTTTTTTGCCTCTTAAGATATATTTGCGACGGGAAGAACGTCTACAATACTCCACGCAATGGATTACTCTGACGCTTTGTAAGTCCATTTCCACGGCATCATTCTACTTTTCAGCACAGAAAGAAAGAAATACGTTAGAGAAATGGACTTTTGGTGCGGAAATGTACGGAAGAATAAGCTTGAAAGCGCGTTTTAATAGTAGCCACTCATTAAAAGAAAACAGTTATGTGGAGTATGATATGAAGGGGAATTTGTTGTGATATGAGAAAGAGAAAGAAAGAGTACATACATGTATCCTCTTGAATAAGAAGCCATGTGGAATACATTTTGTTACTAAGCTAACTTGAAAATTAACTTTCTAGTCGTCTGATCAATCTTGGAGTCGGGGGACTTATGGTGGTGGGTGGAATATATCATATATTTCCAATATCAATGTATGTTGACCCAATTGTAATGTCATCTTCGCTACGTTTTCAGATGATTGATAAGAGAAAAAACCAATAGCTCAAATGTCGTGATTGGTATATACGTTGCTATTTTTGGTGCTGGTATGTGCATTTTATGATTCCAATTACATGCTGTTTGGAGACGTGAGGGGGAAGAACAGAAAATAGATAAATCTATTAGAAATTATATTCTCACTTATATATAAGAACTATTGCTAATTGAAGTCGTGAATAGCTACTGCACTCCTTGGTGCGTTTGAAAATATGGAAATAATGTCTCCGTCAGAATTCTAATACGTATCCATCTAGAATTCCAAATTCCTCCTCAGATCTCACGATACGCATCTTTTCTCTTTTCATTCGTCGGTCGCGGTGCTTGTACGTGCTTAGTTTCAATTCTGGTCAAGGTTACTTTTTAATTTGTGAATCCTAATTTGTGGATAGTCTACATATTTGCCGGTTCGATTCTTTTGGAAAATCACATCCTCAATATCATCTTTGGTACCATAATTGGTATTATTGGTCTTTGTTATGTAATCCTTGAGTTCTTACCTTCAATTGAGCCGCCACAAAACATGAGAGAAGCAGATGCCGGATGGGGTGTAGACCAGGTGTAAAAATCCCAATTAGCAAAAAATAACAGGCCAAGAAAAATAAATATTGAATTGAAAGTTTGAGAAATAAGGAACCAGAAACCACCAAACAAGCTCAGATTCGCGGAATATAAGTGAATAAGTTATTTTATTGGGAAGCATTGTTACAAATCTCAGGATGATACCACATTGTCCCCAAAAAAATAGGAACTCAATGTTTGAAAAATTATTTCATATGGTGTAAAAATTACAGTACTAAGCAAAACTATCTTTAAAAGGGATTCAAGTCGATATCATTTACATCGTGAAATGTAACGCAATATTATTTCTGCGGTTGACAAAAACGCTGTAAGATCGGACCCGGAGATCTTAAACTATTAGTACTCTTCATAATTAATTACGGGATTTGTTAAAAAACCATGAGAAGTTTAGATAATTATTTAACTTCTCATTTATTCTGCTATAAATTCAGCTTTATCAAGGTTTTCTTGCATCCATATGAAAATTTGTCTTGAATCACCTCCAATCAGTATAATTTTTTTAAAAAACATATATTCCAATGAAATGATTGTTTTGATTTTTTTTTTCAAATTCAAAGTCAACCATCCTGTATACACTGGATTAAAAGTTTTTCTTTTCTTAAGTGACGGACGAGAATAATTTTCGAAAATTTTTAATTTAACCCTTTTTAATTTTCCCTATGTTTTCTAAAATTTTCTTTCCTTTCCTTTTTTTAAATCCCCTTTTAAGCATGTATTTATATATAGAGAAGCCTTAAATAAAAAAAAATAACTAGCCAATACTTGTCACTTAATTTTTTCATAAGTAGCAGCATCAAAAAAAATAAAAAAATTAATAATAAATTACCTAATAACTGTACAGAAGTTCCAAACGCCAACCTCGGTCCCCATTTAATCCCTATCGCTCCACTTTACATGTGTAAACATGAAAATTTAAATATGAAAAAAATATGAAAAATCCCAACTCCATGAGTATTATATTCTCCTCATACGTTATCAACGCATTATATTCATAAATCACTTTATTTTCAATAAGCAAATTATCGATTTCTCGTTTTTGGTGTCTCGATAGTTTCTTCGAAATTTAATTGCCCAGGGCTAGCCAAGTGGCTTGAAAGAAATTAAGCTGTTGTAATCCACATGAATTTGAGAGATTTCGTGAGAGTTGATCGAAAGAGGTCTCTTGTGCAAAATTATCAAGCCCAGCATTCATACTAATATTCTCCAAGCCTTCTATCCATCTCAAGAAAGACGGGTCATCACTATCGCATGAGATAGTTTTGTTTTTAGTTGGTGGTGACGCCATAGTAGGTGAAATGACGGAAGAAAAATTTGTAGAATGCTGAATTTGAGAGTTATACGGTAGCGAGTTAATTGTGGTTGGGCTGAGACATACATTCCCATTGGAGGCTATTGGAGATGATAGCATTTGCTGCTGCAGATATGGAATCCCATAAGGATGCTGTCCACGAGAGTTATACTTTGACCGTTCTTCATCAACTGGAGAGGAAACATTGATTGGTGCCCAAGATCCATTTTGTCGTTGATAAGCTGAGTCAATGCCTTCTTGACTGGAGTCACCACTAGTTCCAATAAGACTATTATCATTAATATTTGCTTTAAAGTGGCTGCTATCTTCCGGAGTTTCAGGCTGAATTTGGTCTGTACCTCTTGTTGAGCAAAATTCCTTAAACTCGCTCTCATAGTACTTGAAATTTTCAAGGCTGTTACCGCGCTTAAACTTTTGGATATAATCCCGACAGACCAAGTAAAAATATCGATTTATTTTCTCGGAACTTTTGTGGTAACCTTTCATCATATTTAAAGTAGGAGACATATCACTTAACATTTTTTGGGTGAGATTAAGTAAATTTTTGCTCTTAATTATTCGAGCAGGCTCTGGATAGGTCTGATCCACTAAGTAGCCCTTAGTATCCATCTTCGGAAACCACAATGTATATGCACAAATAAAAGAAGCTTGCCAGGCAGCAAATCCTATCTGTGGTGATTCCGGCAATGCATTGCTGTCCTGACATGTGCGAATAATTTCGATAATATCTCTGGTAGCTTTCATAACTTCTTGTGCGCCGGTTTCCCAAAATCCATCAGGCACATTATAACCTTCAGGTGGATACGAAGGAGGATCAAGTGGTCCTTTAGGCTTTTCGCATCGTAGTGGTATAAAAGGCATATATTCTCGATGCAGTACAATTATACTGAGGGAGTAAAGTGTATGGAGCGATGAGTATGTAGTTGCATTACGCTTTTCAATATGTGCTGAAAGATTTGCTTCATTAAAGGTAAGACTAGGCGGCAAGCCGTCGTAGAAGGCCTTGAGTCGCTCACGTAAGGAGAAAAATTTTGATGCTTCGTCCCATGGTGGTAATGTCTCAACTTTTCTTCCACCAGTATGGAGCCACTCAGAAAGGTCACCAAATATTCCAACCAGTCGTAAATAACAACTTAAAACTCCTTCATCCTGTGCTGGGTCGTTTTTTTCATTGGGTGTCATCCACCTCGGACTGAGAAAGCTTGTTGGGCCGTTATGAACAAATAAAAACTGGTCATCTGAGCAGGGAAGTTGGACGGCCAATTTATCAATTGTTATCATCGTAGGTCGGTTTCGTCCAGCTGATAGCATGCGATCCATAATGAAACAACTCCATAAAGTCCGTCTACGAACTTCTTTTTCCATTGCTCCTTCTCGCGGGTGAGTAGATGGAAGGGGTGTACGAGAATCATATGAAGACCGATGACCTGGGTCATCGATGTAAGCGAGTCCTAAAGAAAAGGCTAATCGTATAGCCATACCAACATTGAGCCAAGCACTCAGTCCTCGAGTCTGACTCCATTCATACAGTCCTAGCATTAATAAAGCTTGTACATTTTCAATAGAGGGTCGACTAAGATGTCGAATAGTAGGACCCAATGCATTAGCAAGTGGTGCAGCGTAAAATTCACTAGCGGCAAGTGGATCTAGACCATTGGGGGAGTGATGAGAAGCTAGTCCAGGATGGAAGCGTGCTGTTAGGGTAAGAACTCCCAAGAGTAAGACTCTTCCTTCTTCTAAGTCGGCAGGTACAAAATTGGGGTCTCTGGGCATAGCAGCTTGTCGCATCCTGTTACGGAAAGTTGGAGGGTGTAGAAATGGCATTTCAGTAGAAAAATGAAGCTTAAAAAGTTCAAATAATTCATCCCAAACCTTGCGAGTCAGAATTGGCGAGTCCAAAACGTCTTCTCTTATCCGCTGACTAACCCTACGCCCAGACTCTTCTACCTTTCTATTCCGTCTTTTGCTGTCTGGTGTCTCTCCAATCTGATTAGCTCCTGATGGCGCCTCGGCACGTTTCGGGGTTGGTGTAGATCCAGCTACTGGATAAGTACATTCTCGGTTGTATTGCGCACAAGATTTACATGTCGAATTAGGCCCATTATTTACACCTACTTAAGTTATCACCTCTGTCAATCAGTCTTGAGAGCTAGTTTGAGGAAAGGTGTCAGAGATGTATATCTCAACACTAGTGGTACATTAAAGAATTAAAAAAAAAAAATTACCCACATTTCACCTTGCTCCGCCGACAACGTGCACACGCAATTGAGCTTCGTACCATTTTGTGGGGCTTTTTTTCTTCAGATACACATTTTATTTTATCCATATTTTCATTTTCTCCCTTTCTCCTTGAGCTGAGTATATTTTCTTCACTCAATGCTATTTTGGTTGATACGAGCTGAGGTGAAGATTGATGAAGGCAGAGCAACTGTTCTTCCCGTTGTTGTTGTTGTAGCAGCTGCTGTTGATGTCCCAGCGGATGAAAGGCTTCGGCATGGGTACGCTTCGGAGATGCTACGCGCGATTTGCCCGTCGCTTGATGGCTCGAAACCGCACGAGGCGGGAATATCGCGGTGAGCGGCTGTGAAGAGGTAATAATGGCGGTTAGGGTCCTTTAAGACCCCGAAAGTTAGAAATAAGTCCTAGGTCACCGTATACTGTACAGGCTTGGTCGCAAACATAAATCGTGAAGGAATCTACTTATTGAGAAAGAGGAGAAAGAGGAGGATTAGGGAGAGTTGTGACAATAATAGCGTCGGCGGGAGAAAGATGCAGGTGGTAGGGAATTTGTACAGTGAATGATAAGTGCAACGGGAAAATCCTAGTGACTTCAGCCGTCTTGTAGGACAAAACAGGGCAGATGGAAAGGTAAAATGCGCTTCGCCGTGCAAGACACGTGACACGGGCAGCGACGGGTAGATGGTAACACTCCGGGAAAAGATGAGCAAAATGTGTGAAGGAAGAAGGGGAGGGGTGGGGTGGGAAGGGGGGGTGCACATACTCAATGACGGCGTAGGAAGGGAGCGTAAGGGGCGTGAAGTGGAGCCCTCGTATGGCCGAAAAGTCGGATTAATCGGAAGGCCGGAAGGGGTATTGGAGGATACCGCACTTTGATTGGTCCAGATGTTTGCCAGTCGGGAAGGTGCAAAACCATAAACGAGAAGCTAAGTGAAGCTGTGTTATAGATCGATCTTATCTCTTCTTGCTATTGCGCTTCACTCATAAAACATGCAACGGATAGCAAATGAACTGGCTGACGACAAAGTTAGTTGCTTGTAGCGTAAATTTTCCACTCCCAATAATGTAGAGATAGGAAGGATGCGAGACAATCAAGAAAAGATAACTGTTTAGCATAAACTTATATGTATACGTAAAAGTTTATAAATATTTACTTACAAATTTGTTTAACTTTCGGACTCTGCTTGCTTGGAATGTATGAAGAGTGAGTTTAGCGGCACGCAGGCGATAGATAGCAAGTGAATACCGGAAAATTGGGATTGTAAGTGTGCTGAGTCTTTGAATTCCTACACTGATATTGTTTGGGAGCTTGTTTCGCCCGGAATGTATAGCCAAGAGCGGTTGTTTTCGGCCCAGACCTTACGCGCTGACTTTGACTCGTTAATGGAGGACTGATACTGTAAGTAGAAGAGAAGAATAGTAACGCCAAGCTAATTATTCGGCTCGGAGAGACGTGAAGGAGATGGACAAGAGCATTCGATTGACTGACTGGCTGACTACCAAGAGAGAGCACTGAGTAGAATAGAGAGAAGGGGAGGGATAGAAAGGGAAGGGAAGGGTTTACATTTGAGGCCAGCGGTACCGACTGAGAAGCCTAACCTCTTTGGCCCGGATCAAAGCAAACAAAACACACTACAAATTCTATGATGGAAGGAAACAAAGCACGTGATTAACCGTTAACGTGAAAGTATTGTTTGAGGCCGTGGCCTTAGTAACAGACTCTTGTCACGGGCCGATTAAGATAATCGACTAGCAGGTACGACTTCGGGTAAGAAAGAGCTAATGACAGACGCTGATTGGCTAGTGCTCTAGTAAATGGCCAATCAACAGCCCCCCTTTTTAACCCGTATTAAGGGATGAACTGATTTATCGTTAGATAACGTGACGTGGTTGAATATGTGAATTGAAAATCTTGCCTTGCCTTGCCATACATTCGTGATCCCGAGCCTTTTTGAACCATTGTAGAGCAGCACGGCAAGAAAGAGATAAAGATTGGGTAAAATCAATAGTGATGTCTGAAAACCGATTCCCCTCAGAGTTTAGGCGCCCCCTTTTCTACTTCGTTGTCTCCGCTCTCTCGGCCGGCAAGGTCTCCCCGGCACTATATGACTCATTCGGATCCAGGCTCGGCGTTCTACGGGCTCCTGTGTGCCTTGTTTGGGTTAGTTCAGAAATAGGCTAGCGCCTCACTCATTCGGATATACAGTTAACAACTTAATTTCTACTGACACACCTCCCCCTTGTGTCATTCACGATTCTTACATGGGGTGCATCGTACATCGACTTCTAAATACTCGATCTAAAGCTGTTGCAACTAAGTTACAAATAAGTTTTTTAAGTAAGAACCATCAGGCTTCGAAACTTCTTGCCTGTTCTACCAAGTGTAACTTTGTGTTTTTGACTACAACCTTTTTTTTTGGCGGCTTGCTATCCAGTAGGGGACTCTTCAACACATAACATATTTTATTTTATAATTACCATTTTCTACATGACGATGGTTCACTACCTTTACCCGCTCGCAATAGCTTACAAACAATGTGTTAAAATACGTTAGTTATTTGTGAGCATGGATGGGTATGCCGAATGAGAATAAACAAACATAGACTTCATCCGCTTTGTGTCTTGCTCCACAACTTCCTATTTGACTATTTCACATCCATCAGACTGGTCTGTCTTTCGGTCTAGCCAGCCGCACGTTTCATCCGGCAACAGCTGCTTACTTAATTTCGTATCCCGAAGTACCGAGGCTCATCACCGGCTAGGGTCAATCTAATTGCACACTTTCCCTTTCCTTGTGTCTTTAATGCGCTTGCTCCCTATTGGAATTCCACTATTAAGAAAAACTCATCTGAATCTTAGTCTCGCTCGAATATGGGTGTTTACGATAACATACAGAATATTGAAAGTGAGAGACATAGAGCTAGAAAGAAGCTGGAAATAATGTGTAATCTACATCCGTCCTTCTACACTCTTACATCACTTAGCTACGAACCATCCAATCAAAATATGCAATATCCATATTCCCTTTTCGTAGGATTATCATGTCTTGTAACTCAGGTATCATACACTACTCCTGTCTACATTGTTGTTGTATACATCTACACAAATGGTTTAATATAGAACACATTTCATTTCATATTTCATTCTTTGCACAAATCTGGACAAGATCATTGAATTAGAGTCTCTTATACAACTTTCAACTAGAGCAATTTCGAAGGTATGCTGTCTGTATTGTATTGTATGTTTGGTGAGAGAACCCACTTGTGTTGGGAATTTTTTATTGCAGCTACTTATAGTCACTGAATCAGCAAGTTTAAAACTGTTAATCAGCCAGCCTTCTTGGTTGTACGTATTTAGATTTCTGTATTGCATATGTGTCTCCCTTACAGAATTAAAAAATGAACTCGTGCTTCCTCATTCTTTGCTTTGTCATCAGTGCTCAACGGTTGACTAATCGCTGGACTTTCGTTTCGCTTATCATAACAAATTAAGAGCTCGGCGTGTCTCTCCATCAAAAAACTGACTGTCTTTAGGAACAGTCATTGAACGTAACGAATCCCCACAACACCCAATGGATGACGAGGCAGGGTAAGTAGTTAGTTTTACAGCCTATCCAGGTGGGAGTGGGATTCCAGAATACATAAGAAACCAAATGGCCCAAGTAACGTTGTCATTAACTTAATTGTCCACGAATTCTTGATTAGTGTCATGCCGGAACGTACTCGGATCAATATACTCACATCAAACTTCAAATACGTTGTCAGGGGCCAAAGGAGTATTAGTATTTGCCGGTCCGTTGCTGTGGAAACTAACGCTGTGTTTTTCAGGGCAAATTGAACTAAATTCGGAGCGCTGATTAGTCAAAAGCTGATCTTACCTAAATTTTTCTATGACTCTAAAAGAAAAGGCAATAACTGTTCTA
>MCFK01007145.1:0-14027 GCA_003610855.1 Erysiphe neolycopersici | reverse complement strand
AATCAGGCCCTAGCCTGTTACACGCTCAACGTATCTGGAACATGCGGAATCATGAAACTTGGAAGCTCTCATTCGACACGAGGAAGGTTCGTGTAAGACATGCTCGGGCTGTTTGGATAGTACGGGGTCACTACAAGGTGAAGTGTTAGTAACGCGTTGAGCACTGCTGACTACGAACATGAGTTCTACATGTTCATACCTGCTAGACTGGGTGTAGTATGAAAGCTGAAATCCAGCTTCTACTTTCATCTGTCGTTGTTGTTTTCTTTATCTTTCTCTAGTGAGCCAACTGATCGCTCAAACAGCTTTGCCGTTGCGACGAACAGTCGCCGGAGTTGCTCACCAGGTTCATATTTCCGCCAGCGAACCATGCCGTATTCAGAGAGAGGATTATGGAGGGCACATGTTGTACGGCTTTGGCTCACAGGTGGGGTACAGCGTTTCTGTGGCATTGAGTGCATTATTTTTCGTACGTGGAGCGGCGGAGGTTGCACGCCCCCCCTCCCGCTCTTCAATTCTCGGAGAGGAAGGCAGACTTCAGTGTGGTATATACCATCTTTCTGTGTGAGGATTGTGTAGTGCTGAGCGATCCAAAAGTATTTCATGTCCACGATGCGGCACGACTATGCATTTCAACAAGCGAGTAGCAGGCTGACGCTGAGCAATCCAGTTACATCAAGCTAGTTTCTGATGGTTTTACAGTATCAGCATCAATTCTGTTGTTGTGCTCAGTCCTACGGCTATGGGATCGGGATCACAAGCGATGAAGTGAGCTCCTCTGATGTAGATCAACATGGGTCGCTGTGAATCATATCACTCAGCGGTGAGGTCATTAATAAATACATGAGGGTGTTAATTTGATAGTGGAGGAATTGAGGTTCAGATAGCAATGACATCTCGCATCGACTTGGTGACTCCGTCGATAGCTGTACAAAAAACATGAGAGCTCATCCTTAGTACTCTCTCTGCACTCTCGAACCGTCACATTCTGAAACCTCGTCCAATGAACTATCGACTAACATAAAGTTTTTCTGTGTATTGTGAGAAAGACGACAGGAGCCATATTGCTCGACCTCTGGACAGGGCAGGGCGCCTATACTTCTTCACAGCCGTGATGTCCAAAACTGTCATCGAGCAGTCACTATATACAACAAGTGGGTATGGGCATGCGCAAAAGGAAGTAAGACCGTGACAATTTCTTTGTTCTATCCTCTTATGATCGCCTAGGAACCTCTTTGTAGCCACGCTGAAAAGCTCACCGTGGACAATGTTTCCAGCCTCTTTCGTCTACATCAACCACAATCTGGGCCTAAAGCATTGAGTTTACATGTTTTGGATGCAAAATTTGGCCGAGAACTGTACCAATTATGATGTGGTCAATACAGTACCAGCTCCATGCTCTTCTCAATCATCCCTTCAAACCCCGATTCAGCCACGCTTTCGGTGCCAAACTAATTGTGTCGGTAATCCCCACTTCGCCACCAAGCCTGCACAGCACTCTCGTTCCGGTGAAGGTCTTTGGAGCGTCTCTTATGTGCTGCTTCATCGGCGGCCTTAACGCTATTGCTACGAGACAAATTGACACCATAGATCTGCGTCAAAACTTCCTTCTGGATGTAGCCACCACGTTCGGACAGCTTAACCACGGTGTCCCTTTTGCTGATAGTATGGTCAATGGCGACAGTCGTTAGTCCGCGGTCGTCCCTTTGTAGGTTTCAAACGAGATCTTCGTTGAGTTCAGTAAGGTAGTAGTCCGATAGCTCGCAGCACTGTTGGCGCCCTGACAATGTCCGATCAGTCGCTTTGTTTCGCATAGCCCATCCATCGCTTGAAGATAGCATGCCACTTGATGTGCTGAGGAAAGAACTGAAGAAAGGCCGGTTGATCAAAACTTTGCCTTGCCGTGGTGGATACTCACCGAGATTAATTTGACTGCAGTGACATGTATATCTCCCAGGAAATGAATGCCTACATGCTTATAGGTACTTGCACTACTACAAGGATTGAAGTGTTTCGTGATAGCTATATCTGGGAGGCACTGGCTTTGGCTATTAAGGTCCAGGTAAGCTTACTCGCATAGGAGCGAGCTGCTGTCTTTCTCCGGACGTAGACCCAAACCAATGGGCATCGTTTGCTTGATCAATCCGCAGTTTGTTGCGATAAGGGAAGGTGTTTGGCAGGGAGCTGCTGCGCTCGAGACGTCTACAATTTGCTGGCATGCAAGGTGTTTGCAGTGTAATTACTTTGAATCCTCTTGTGTAGTAGATCTTCCTTATTGCTGTTCGAGTGGTCAATGATCCGGTGAACCCGTTTCTTTGTGTTTGAAGCATTCTTAGAAGCTACTTCCGGTCTAGCAATGTTCTTTAGCGGGTGCTTGTCCCCTGGAATCTGCACATCGGGCTCGATAGAGTCGATTGTCGCGATTTCTGTCTTTGGGTCCCAACCGCAAGGCGCGTTGGCGTCAGCGATAGAAGCATTCTACATCTTGTTATCGTCATCATTGCGCTTCTTGATGAAATATACCAGGGAATCTTGCATGGGGAAAGATCTTATTCCGCTTTTCTTATTAATGTATGCGAACTCTTTTTGGACGTCAGGCAGCACGAGATTCAGGTAGTCCTTACGAGCCTCGGATGCGCACCCACTTATGAGCCAACTTTATTACTCTAGTTTCTACTTGTAGGACACAATAACGGAGATCAGCCCGCAATTTGTGATTATTTGTCCATTCGTGTCAGATCTTATTGCCACAGTCGCAAACTTGTGTGAGTAAGCGCTTTATCTCTTAAGTCATGAATGCGCTTCGTTGTTTCAACTACTACAGAGCTAACTCGCAGTCTCGTATGTATATGGCGACAAAGGATTGCAGGTATCATCGTCGAGGGCCTAGTGATTGCGTCTCAGCTGTGTTTTGCGGCCGGAACAGTGGCATGATCGTGGGCCGGGTATCCTGTAGTCCAATCTTACTTCAGGAGAAGAAGAAGGAGCGCGAACTTCTATGAGGATAAGTTTTGATTGTTAGCGGAATCGATTATCCATACTTGAAAATAGGAACATAGGATTAGGTGCATTAGGCATTGGGTCGCTCAGAACGCCGGAATGAGAAGGTACTTGAATACAGAACTGATCCATCAAATTCTCAATCGAATTGCCCATAACCTCAGAGCGTGGAGTATCTTATATGTAAAAGTGCTTCATTGACCGTAAAATCGCGTCGTACGGCCAGATTCTTGACATGACTGCGTTGTTATTGTGTACGTCCCTGGTAATGCTCTGTCTCAGAAGTCGCAGTAGTTGCGGCGGCAGCTTGAGCAGGATTTATAGTCGCGAATGTCTTGCCAGAAGTCGTGCTGTATGGCACATTTTGACAGCGCGTGATCATAACATCACAGCGACCATAGTACTAGAGCAGCGTAAGCGCCGGAAATCATGTGACGCATATGCTCCCAAGGTAAGTACAGATGCAGAAGACGGCTGGGTTCTAATGAATGTTCAGCATATATTTTCATATGATGGTGGCAGAAGATTCTACAACAGATACTTGAGGGCCCGCGAAGATACAGAATGCCACTCGGTTTTACGAACAAACGCCAGCCCGAGCCACAAATCTCACCTGTTCTGCACGAATTTATACAGTAAACTTCGTAGAAAGGGTTGATCGAGCACACTTCAATCGTATGAGACAGAGAGAACACTTCTGGAAAAGAACCTTTCAAGTTACCATTGGACAAAGCAAAAGTCCGCATTCTTTTGCTGTATAACGACAGAAATCGTTAAAAATTGGTGGATTGGCTATGACTGAGGTGTAAACGGTTGAATGAAAATTATTTGTACAAAACGCTTTTGAAATACATTCAAATATGGGGTGCGGTTGCGATAAAACGTTCGCATTGCACGTTCAACCGTGCTTGCCTGCACGATTGAGACCAAGAATGAAGAAAATTGCAAGATGAAAGTAAAAGTCTCGAAGTAGACCAGTATCACTAGGCTTCAGTCGTCCCTTTCGTTAATCTATGGATACCACCCGAACTTCCTGTAGTATTCGGCCCTTGCCAATGCCATAACTGTGGCCTCAGACTGATCTGCGACATCTAGGTCGCTGTCCATTACTTCAGCATCCGGACCTACAATGCCATGAAGTCGAGCGTACTGGGTCGCCTGACTCAAGCGAATGTTAGTGTCGCCAGTAACCTCGACAACATGTCGAATGACCCGAGTGAGCATCTGGGCTGCTCCACCAGTGGGATGGCGTGCGATGTTCTTCCTCATAGAATGTAGGTAGAAGCCGTGGGTATGTTTGTCGGCGCCGGTCAAGCCATTCTCGGGGGAGAGGTTGGTCATTGAAGCCGTGGGCACATGGTTGGGGTTTCGAGCCTGGAAGCCCTCCACACAGGCCTTGAACTGTTTTTGAAGCCTGGTTCGGTCTTACGTGCCAGCATCTCTCAAACTTGTCAACAATCAATCCGAGCCAATCTAGGCCTCTAGATTGGCTCGGATTAATTGTTGTGGCGTGAGGGCTGGATTGGATTGGACGGATTAGTAAAATAAGGCGCCAGATTAGCTTAGATTGAGTAGATTGGTAGATTAAAGCTCTTTATATAAGATAAGCAAAACTTAACACTATACTAGGCACAGGCTAGTATTATAAAATTATATTAAAGTACTTAGTTACGCCTACCTAAATTCACAAATAAACGCTAGATTAGGCTTTGTATTAGGGAAAATAAGAGTATACTAGCTATAAATTAATATATAATATACCTTAACTTGTTAATTAATCTAATTAATCTACTTAATTTAATCTACCTTACTAGATTAGATCTACTTAGCAACACAAAATACTGGATTAGATTAGATTAATAGCTAAAATAGTTAGATTAATTAATTAGATTGCAATCCAGATTAATAGTTAACAAGCTTAGTATCTCTAAGATTATAGGCATAGTACTTACCAAAAAAGTTAGTTTTGTGTCTTCTTTGTAGTTAGCTTACACTTACAACGTGCTGCACCATCTGCTGCCCTGTTTAATGCTTCTTTACACGCGCGCACATTTGTCAGTTTAAAGAAGATACAAGCGTAAAATACTATTGCATGATTAGTTGCGGGATTTGGGATCTGTATCCGCCTAATCAAATGTTACTTACTGTCAAATATCCTTAATAGTCGTATCATATGGGCAGAATCTAGGATCAACTGATTTCAGGGTGTAATTCCTTGATAACTCATCGCCGTACTTAGATCTTGCAGTCTTTAGAAGATTCTCAATTAGTTGGCGTTAAATTTGTACAAAGGCTCGCACGCAGTTAGCACTCCATGCCTTTATAACGTTGCCACGCCCTTCACGTGTAATACTGCCCAGTAGAGGGGCAGTGTTTGGCGCGACATCAGTCTGTCCGTAACCAAGAACTGAATTAGGGCCATAAATCAACCGTGTTAGATGAAAATAAGCTAACGGCGCGCTTAGAGTGGACTGAACTCGATTAGGAGCGGTGGCCTATAAAGAAACTTGACTCTGTGTCGCTTGTGTCTAGGCTTATATAGCGGGTATTAAGGCAGCTGTACATTCAGACGTAGCTATGTTTGCAACAAGAGACGCTTGTTAAGCTTAACTAGGGCCCCCAATGTTTACTGCTTAATTCTTTTCCTATAATTAGACTTGAAGGCGGATCTAAAGAGCAGCTAGAAGAGGTATATAGTAAGCGGGCGACAGCACTCTTGCGACAGGCTCTCCACGGGTTCGCTTCAGAGCAGGGAGCCGCCGTGGGGTCATCTCCAGAATCTTTACTATCTTGTTCGCTAAGGGTAAGGCTTCGCTTACAACCAGTTGTTCGGGCTTACTGCTTCAATAAAGCTAGACTGCCTATGCCTGCAGGTAATCGTGCAACTGGACTGAAGCCATTTGTTTCACTAGGGTCAAAAGATTGTTAAGACGCCCTTGCCAACTTCTAATACTTTGCAACATCAATTTCATACTTAACCCAGACTGCCATGCTCTCAGGGTCTTCATAGCTTTCACGCGCGGCCAAGTATGCTTCTTGGACGTTTAGTAGTGTCAGGCTCAGGTATCGATCCGGAGCGATACTCCAAAAGCAAATCCACTCCTCTGCATGTTTGCTGCTTTGAAGCCAGTAGCGGATTCTAGCGTCAATTTCGGAAGCCAATGCTTCGTTCCAGGGGTACCGATCACTGAAGGCGATTATGGCACCAAGCACTTTTATCAGATCAGTGCTCTCGTTGCAGGTCGCATCATTCTGTAGAAGGGAGCGAGTCGAGTATCTTGACTTTCTCTTAGTTGCTGTATACAATTCCGGTGCAAGGTTGTTGAAGGCCTTCAACAAAGCGGCCAAAGAATGAGGAAGTGGAAGTGGGAGAATTGGTCGATCGAAAGCTGCGACTGTTAAATATTCGTGCGCGTGTAGATAAGCCGTTCGGAATCGTCACTTGGAAGCCTCCGTCTCGTGATGTGCATGGATATCGTCATTTGAATGTGTATACGAGTGATCACATTTGAAAAGATTGGTTGAAGTCATGTTGATGATGGCCCACCTCTAGAAGAGGTCGTTTTGTTTCAATGCAGAGTTGAGGGCGGTACTTGCAGAGAGCCTTTAAACTTGGAGGGGCATTGTAAACATTTAGACCGCGTGCAGACTGTGCATAGACAACGCTGTATAGAGGCAACGCGACGCGTATAGCGCGTTTCTATCAACATTCACTGGATGCTTTCACGAGGCGCCAGATTTTAGCGACTCTTTGACGCGGTGACGCTGAACCCAGCAGCGTTTAGTATTGGGTGTTGTGATATATATGGATATATGAGAGTACTGCACACTGAGGTGACCATCACTGTAGTGGCGCAAAAGGTTTCTTTATAAGCCAATGTACAATCGCTGTGAGCCGCATTCAGATGATGAGCAGCATCACAATCGTCTCGTGCACGCCATTAGACTCAATCTCAGCACCTTGTGTCCAGGATCTGAGCGAACATCAATATACACACACGTCCAGAGATATCTCCGTGATTCTAGATCTCTAGTCCAATGCTTAATTGGGCAGAAGTGCGAGTAATTTGCTTCCAAAATTCCCGTCAGTCCTGCGCACCACACTTCCGCAGCTGGAAACGTAGGCCGTGAGAGCAGTGACGTTGATATTAGCAAAGAAGCGTCACATGAAAACAAGAATTACTCGCGTACACACATGGGGCGATTCAATATCGGTTGAGATGCGTTGGTTTTAATAGTCACGGTCTATAGGAAGTCACCATACTCATTGAGAAGGGAAATGGGGGGTTTTGCCTGGCTTCCATGAACGTCTTGCTCTCGTGTTGCCCAACACGTGCGCAGCCTGCACGGGCATAGGTGTGACCATATCCACACAGTGCTTTTTCTCCTGCATAGTCAGCAGAGCAAATGGTTGCGCGTGCGGCGTTAGCCAGACTCTTCTCATCTGACAATTTCGTTTGTCTGATTTTGTCATAGGCTTTATACACGGGCTATGGTAAAGTCAGTCATGTGTCTTTTTGACAAATAGGCTGTAGTGATGACCTGAAGAGAATTATGCCAGTGTCGTAAGCATCTACGCTTTGATTACCCTGTCTGGGCAAAAATGATGTCCAATCTGATAGAGTTCGATATACATCCAACACTAATTGGATGTCGAGTGGCCGGAGAAGGTATGGGTAGCCCATACCAAGTTTGATATGTAGCACCCTGTTCATGTGCAGCGTGCGCTGCTCCGCTGTTTTGAATCGACATTCGGTAGGTATCGTACCTACGCAGCCGTGCTGAGAGATCCCATTCTTCAGCTTTAGCCTACCTAATTTCATCGACCCGCCGAGGCACCACGCACGACTGAAAATAATGATCGTCTAGAGATTTGTAATCGCAGTACCCAGTCGTACGTGCTCAGTTCCACATGATGTACGTTCTGAAAAAGTGAATGGCGAGGTTGAGGCTATTAGTCAGCTGCGGCCGCGGCCGCGGCACCAGGTAGGTAACAAAGGCGCAAGGCTGAAGGCAATCGCGCCTGTCTTCTGCAGTGCACACAGAGTTGCTTGAACAGTTAGATCAAACATACATCAGCAGTTGACCACCTTGCCAGTGGAAATTGTGAGTGGTGTTCAGTGCGCAGCTCAATATCTTCTCCTGTCACCATTCATCGCTCATGTCGTCGGGAGCAAGTTTTCGGCTAGCCAGATTCGGACGCGCTGGGCGGCACTTCGCAGTCGGCCAATAGTACACCACCGTTACCATTGATGCACACCGTGCTACGACGCCGTGCAGCTTACTGATCATTATCTAAATACCATTCATATATATTGCAGTCCACCATCCTTTTACGACACCTGTGGCGCATTAACCATCAAGGTTTCACAGCACGGGCAGCTCGTCCCACAGCCCTGCGCCCTCGCCCAGCAATCCTCCAGCTGCAGAAATGGAGACAGACAGTAAACCATCTGCCAGTAAGTTGCGATGTATTGGGTAATGATTCCGCTCGCGCTTACAGTCCACAGATCATGCGGCTCGCATCGTGTTCACGGGAACTTCCGCCGCCCACCTCGAACGTCTCAATCAGAGTAGCATGATGTCTGCAATATCTGACACACAACGAGAGGTTTCTCAAAATATTCTTGAGCTGCGTGCGGCACCACAGCACATGCCCATGCCCACTGGAGCGAAGGTTCTTGACAACACTCCGCACATCGACTTGCGCATCCGCGAGCTCCAGCGACAGAAGCTCGGCCCGCATCTACCGCTCGGCTTGGGGCAAACTCAGATCTGTAGGTTCAAGCTCTCCCTGACCGCGCGTCAGCTACAATTTCGTAGCGCATGCTTGTTCCTTGATGTGCCCGATTGTTGACGCTGAGTTGTAGCTGATGTTGTTTTACCCGCAAATCCATACGGTGCACTCCTGCGCCCTAAGCGTCGAGCCTCACACCTCCGAATTGCGGAAATAAAAAACAGTCTTAGCATCTCTGTATACACTCTATCACTGTGGCCGGTCATGGAGTCCTTGGCACCCCATATTACGCCGGACGCATTCCTGGCTTTAGCACAATCATGCACGCAGATAAGCGCAATGACGAAACTTCGTCATAATGAGAGCGTCGAGAGATGGAAGAGGTTGCTGAAGCCGTATCCTCCCCGCTTCACGCCCAACACATTGTTTAAGCAACTTAGGATTGTCGCTGCAAGTGTCCCCGACTCCAGTAGCACTATCACGTCAATATCTCGTTCGGGCTCTGAAATGGCTCCTACGTCGCGGATCATTCTTGGGATGATTCAGCAGGCAAAGGTCTTAGGTACTGCTCACTCAGGTTCTGCCAGCTCTGGCAGGGGTGGAGACATGCTTGCTACAGCGCCCTCGACCAATAAGTTTGGGAATGTCACTCATGCGCCCGCAATCTGTACCCCAGAGCAAGTACAACTTGCAGCTCAACGACCGCCAGTGACAGGTGAGCCATCAACTCCGTTCGTGGAGGCATCAACACCAGAATTTGTTCCCGGCAGCAAGCGAGCACGCGAGGATACACCCGAAGAAAACGAGGAGTGCGATGCCATGTGAGTAGTGAATTGGGTTTTTGGAACACCGTACTGATAGTTACAGTTCATATCTCTTGAAAGGTTCACGCAAGACTCGGCGTTTGTAGACTGCCAGGATAGGATGCATGGGGTGCTCAAACTCGGAGGACAGTGGTGCTATCTACATTGTACCGCCGCCGAACGCGTAGCGAAAACGTGAATTTGAGCTGGAAATAGCCCACGAATAGCAATGCACTCGGTTTGATGTACTGCACGCCTGTTTTTTCTGACTAAGAAACGCGTATTATCTTTCATCACGCTGTTTCCAATGACCGCCATTGCTGCACCTGCAACTGTGAACCACAGTGCCTGAACGTCTTCGCCCTACCTTGATATCCTTGAATATTCACGGGGCGAACATAGTTTTAGCCTAAGGTAAATTATCTTCCCCGCAAGACAACTTTGCAAGGCTAATGCGACATTTTCCGTTCGGTTACTCAGTATCACTTCGCTGTCATCTTTGAACACCTTCACTTTCCGCACCTTAACTGCTGCATATCGTGTATCAGACTCTTCGTTTGAGACAAAAGTACATTCATCAAAAACTCGATCACCTCGTAAGGTAACATTTTATCGAAAACTTGTGGTATCACGCCGTGAAACACGTACACAAGTTCAATACCTGAAGGTCCCTAAGATAATTAAGATCAAGCAACAATCAGATTCACGACCAATCAATACGCCCGTCGAGATGGTCACTCCATCCCGTGCACCCCAAGCCGAGGGTATCAATACCACAGATTCGATCGAAGAGCCAGCCCGAGTCGTAGAGGATATTTTATCTCTAGCAGAACAAAGTCCGGTGCATCCCTTCTAAGCTCAGTCCATTAGCTCCTCCGCCAATGTAATGCCCTCCACATCTGCTCAAGGCCCACTACCTTCCAGCTCCTCGCAAGGTCCTGTAGCTTTCACCTCTCCTCTTGGTCCAGTGCATTATTTTATGGACCACTTTCAGCACGCTAAGTGCTTCTGATACCGTAGTAACAAGACAGCTTAGGTGTAGAAGCTCGCAGTCTCACGCCACCCTAGGCGTGCACGTCGCCTGCCCAAGGCCGTCAATCTTGCAATTATTTCCTACAAAGATATGATCTTTCTTCAAAACTACCAGCGAGAAGACTTGGTGTCAGTGGTGTTTGCTTGAACACACCACCCTACAACGTGCAACGAGGAGACTTGAGCTTGTCCTTGTTCGCTTTCTCACTTATCAGATGCCTGCGGAAGTAAAGCTACGATACAATAGTACATATTCTTTCAACCAGTCTACTGAGTACTATGTAAACATGCAATTATACGCGTGATGGTCGTGACTCCCCATTTTGCGCCGAGTAGCCGACGTTAAGCTTGTGGCCAGTAGGAGACGTGCAAGGGCAAGAACTGTTATTCTTATTATATTGTGCTGAATATCTGTATAAGGTGTTATTACTTGCAGCCAAGATCTCTTCAACAGAGACTTTTATGTCCCTAAGCCTAACAATGATGGTGGGGTCAGTAGCGTGCAAGATTAGATCTTGATTTAGTCCAGTATGACCATGCCCTGTCCCCTTGGCAACTCTCTTATTCAGTTCTTTCTTGCCAACGAGAAAGGCGTGATTGGCGAAGTTCAGGGGGAATTGGGCCACATCTAGCTCCGCTCGAGGAAGATCTCGAGTAGATCCTGAGCCGCGCCCTTCATCTCTTGTGCTTCCTTGTCCACCACATATTGGGTACCGCTGCGGTGTTGCTCGCGAGATCGTCACGCTTCGAACGAACTTCTGTGATGAACGAGCTGGTGATAACAGCGCTCAGCGTGGTGGGCATCTGCCGTCTCAACAAAAGCCCAGAGAGGAACGTCTTAGGTGGGAAGAAAGCTTTGCATAATGTGCGGATGTAGGTACTGTGAGTACTCAGTGTAGGCGGCGGGAGACGTGGCAGAGTCTGGCAAGGCGTGGAGAGTCGCGGCGCGTATCGACCGCACTGGTGTGGAGGAGCTGTCTTGGCGCGGGAGACCGCCGGCAGTTCTTCTTCTCCTCCACGCTCGTCTGGATTCTGTCGAATGCCCACAATGTCCTTCTGCAACAGCAGCATTCCCCGAAACAGCTGACGGCGTCTTTGTATGAGGTATCGAGTTCGTGAGACTCTTAACAAGAGTCTCTCACATCCTTTGCCATCCTGAACCATGGCTGCGCCCCTAACATTGCCCAAGATCCTGTCGCGGGGGTTCACGGACGACCACGTGTCGCAACGACCTTGCTGCTCCATAAAACCTCCGGAAGTTGACTTCCTACTCTATAGCGAGTATGAGAAGCTTCTGATGACATGATCCAACGCATGCAACCACGAAAGGATGAGCCTGCGGAACTGATCGATCACAAATTTGTGCCCATGAGAATGTTTCGTTGCTGCCCGCAACTGAAGAATCAGACTGCGGCAAGCTGTATCTTGGTCAGTTCTCCGGGGTCGGCTTTGGAAAATCATTCCGCGACAACAACGAGACATGAGGTTTCGGTCGTTGCTCGCTATGGTGTCGCCTTCGGGTGTTAGTGCCGTGAGTCTCCCGACGCGAGCCCAAAGTCTGTAGATATGACTTGCAGTGGCCGCCTGTGTCCTTGCATTGGAGAGAGGCGCCCTTTAAGGCATGAAGGGCTAAGATATCGTGCGCTCTTTTGTACAGCGGCCACTCTCGAGAAGTTATCGTGTCAGGGTCGAATCGAAGCCCAAGGTGAACATTGGCCCTCGAACTATTGAGCGTTGATCTGGCCCAAGTATGGGTTCAAGGGAAGATACTCGCATCCCTACTGTTATGGTAGAAGTGATTGCGACGGTTTGGGAGAAAGTCTCCCTGTATTGTCGTTACCTGGGTGTCTATGTATCTGCGGTATGACACGACCGCTGCACCGGCTGCGATTCTCAGCTTGGCCGGTTGGCAAGGTTTTGCTCGGCCATCCATTTCTGTAGAAGATCCACCATAGGGTCTCAAGAAGATTATTCATCCCGATCGATGGGCTCAGGTCGTTCCGTGGTGGATGTCTGGTATTGTGGTGTACGGAGTAGATGAAGACGACTTGGCGCGGAAGGGGTGGACAAACCCCCCACGCCCCCCACATCCGTCAGCGCCATCGTGTCGAGTGGCTGCCCAAATCACCAAACCACTAAACACCAGCGCGACCTTTGTTCATCTTTTATTTCATCCCTTTCTGTACCTTCGGTACTTTTTGGTGTCTGTCTAGAGCGGAAGCTGGATGGATCTATTCAAGTTCCACAAGCTCTGCAGTGTAATCAATGGACATACTTTTCAAACCCGAGATGAAATACTACAGAATTTATCCAAAGACCACACTGGAAGAACAACTGGTTTGCAGCAAGCATATCAAGAGCATCGGTACATTTCCATTAAGCATGACAAAAGAAACCCATGTGTGCAAATACAGCCCCCTCAGCCGACTCATCTATCTGCATCAATTTAGATCGAGACAACCTCCACATCCCTCCCCAACACACACGGGAGATACACCTGAGTAAACCCACCAAAGTCCAAACCCGAAAGTGGCCTCAGGCCAGAACCAACATGACAGCCACGCACATGCAAGATCACCTTCTTTAGAGCTGGCAATCCCTTCAGCAGACTCAACTGCAACCGCCAAGCGTGGCCATAGTTCTCGTCGTAATCCCCCAAGTAATGCATTTCCCCGATGCTCGTCATCTTGCAGCCAGGCGCCTTCCAAATAGTGATGACCTTGATGTCATCGAGGATCCGCTGCGGCACCACAGCGAGGAAGTGCTGGATGGCGTGAAGGCCGACGTCGAAGATGTTTTGGAAGAAGGGGAGGTCGCCGACTTCGTTGCGGACTTGGCGGCACGTGCCCTGGAGAGAAAGAAGGGTGGCGAGGTCTTGTGGCATGGTGCGCCAGTTGGCGCGGTCGCGCGTCTCGAAGGTCATGGTGTACGTGTGGATTGGGACAACGTACGCGTTGTTGTGCTTTGGTGAGGTGGCCGCGTTGAGCTGAATGGCCTGGATGTGGTCGACCTGAACAGAGTACTCCCAGACCATGTTGCGGATATCGGCCGGGAGAGAGAGGAGGGGGCAGTGGCCAATAATAGGCTGCTGAAGCGAGAGAGAAGCGGTGGTTGAAGACATTGTGGGGGATAGTATTGTAGTCTTGTGGTGATAGTAGATGAGGGGAGAATGGAGCAGGTGGAACAATTTCACTGACAGTGTGCGAAAATTTATGACCACAACAACACTAGTACCAGTTTGGACTTGTTTTCATTTTCATGTGTTCGGCTAATTCTGTTGTGGACAGCAGGTGAAGTGAGTCTGCATTCAAACCAGTTCAAACTTGATACTTCTCGTCTTGCTAACTTCTGGGCCCTGATCGTTCTCCAACACCTTCGTGGAGAGAAATTGACGACTGGAGCACGATTCCAATATCTCGCCTCTAGTCCTCATGTTAGATTGTTCGATCTTATTT
>MCFK01007141.1:158-20276 GCA_003610855.1 Erysiphe neolycopersici | reverse complement strand
CGTGGACTTCTTTTTCTTTTTCTTTTTCTCTTTTATATTTAGAATTTAGTTTGCAATGGTAAAGGTACTTAAGATACCTCAAACACCCTCGAGTTCATCGGGTGGTTTGTGTAGCTACTAATGGGAGGTCTCACTGGATGTCTGGGGTCCCTTAATAAAGAAGAACGGTATATCCCTCTTGTCTGATGCCATTTTACGATAGAAAAGACATCTTTACTTGAGCTATCTTCCTCTATTTTGGTTCTGTAGTGAGTTTCTTTTGCTTTCTTAACAACTAAGCGGTACTGCATTTTTGCCTTTCTATCTTCCTCAAAACTAAGATTTTGTCGTATTTTTGCCTTTTATTTATGTCGGGCTAGTTTGTATTTATCCGTCCACCATGGATTGCCTCTATCTTGCCCAAAAGAGCGCCGGGCCGACCCCTTAAACGCGGTATAAACGGCTTCCGTTATGTCCTCAGCTAGTTTATCTAGTGCAACTGAAATTAAGGTAGAGGGAAGTGGAGTGATTTTGCCGATTTCCATAGCGAGAAGACGCTGAAATAGAGTGATGTCCAGAGTTTTGGGCCATGATTTCTGTAAAGAATCAGGGAGTCTTGTCCAGCCGATGGTGGTCAAAAGTGGTAGGTGGTCTGATGTTGCATCGAGATGTGTTGCAATACAATATTTGGATGTATTCATTATTGGACCTGAACCTAAAGCTAAATCGAGAACATTTCCCCTGCTGTGCGTAGCCTTAACAGGGGTGTGAGAAGAGTGAAATAGTTTTCGTCTGCCCATTCGACAAACTCATCAGCACCGGGTGTTGGGCTACGAGACCACGAAAGTTGCCAGCGGTTGTGAGGATTGTGAGCGGGCTGTTATTTTTCCTGGAATTTTGATTATTTCTCATTAAGATAACGTTTGTCTATCGCTCTGTCCTTTGTGTGTTGCTAGAACTTCGAATGTATTCTTATGCTGCAATCGATGGTTTGAGGCTGAGGATATTTCAAGTGTTGCGCGATCTTGATCGCTATTTTGTTGGATATTGCTCGCATTACAAGGGGGACTTATTATAGTAATAATTGCAGAGTTTTCGGCCAAGGGTTTAAGGCAGCCGGCCTTAATTTGGCACTTAAGTCTTTCTTCTGTATATATTTTCCGTATAGTGGAGATCTGTTCTTTAGTCTTTGGAGGTCATGTAGCCTTTGGGCGAAGCTCACAAGAGGGGCTATCTGACGAATATGGGCCATGGCAGTAGATGCATCGGGGTGGGCATTTATGATCGGCAGGGCCGGCACAAAGATTTTCATGATTTTCCTTGGTGTGTTGAGAGGATCCGCATAGTCGGCATCGGGGAGTAGAGGAGCATACGCGACTATTGTGCCAGAGCCAGCAACGGGTACATTGGGATACTGTGGTTCGGTGAGGGAGGATCCTGGTTGAAGTCCGGTATCCGAAAGGAAATAGAGCTCGTGGAAGATGATTATGTCTTTCTGGTAGCCGAAAAACCCATGTGGTAGAAGCGGTTTCCGGCGCCTCTTCATTGTCTTTGGAGGGCGTTACCGGTACTGGGCTAGTACCGGCTGCAGAGGTTATAGCCTCAGAGACCGAATCTGCGGTAACGGGCACTAATTGGTGCTGTAGCTTTTCATTTATGATCCTGTAGCGTCGGGGGACGTTCAAGACACGGTAGGAAGTCCAAGGAGAAGCTCAATGCGAACTTCCCCACATATTTTGGAAGCCGAGATTTTAGTTTCAAGTGCATTCATGTTGCCTTTGGAGGGACATAGTGCGACCCCGCTCTTAGTTGGGAGCACAATTACAAGCAATTCCTTATCAGGGCCAAGTTGACACTTGATATATGAAAGGAGCGCATAGCCTGAGTAGTTTCGTAAAGAACTATCTTCAGATAGTCTGAGAAAGAGTCTGTCGTCTGGGCTGTTTTCCATCTTCTGAAGGTTGCTTTTGAGGTTTTTCTTTTTGGATTCGGAAGGAAACATTTTTGTAGTGTTAGAGCTTCTAGCAACACTGGCATAACTTTTATTTGAGTTGGAAGTGTGTACATTGGTATTTTCAGGGGGCAGCTTCTTCTGTTGGTCATGTACAGTAGTTAGTTGGGCAGGAGTCCCCCGAATATATGCTTCAAAGTGTTTGGAGGCTACTTCCACGAGTTCATCGCGAAATATCTTGAGTGCACACGCTTGTCTAACTGGCATGTGTGTATTTGAGGTGCAGTGTAGGTCTAGAATGTTGGCAATCGGTCCAAAAAGGATCTCTGCTTCAGATGCTCTTTGCTCAGCTGCTTACTTTTTAGATAAAAGGACTTCT
Organism: Erysiphe neolycopersici; assembly: GCA_003610855.1. NCBI lineage: Eukaryota > Fungi > Ascomycota > Leotiomycetes > Helotiales > Erysiphaceae > Erysiphe > Erysiphe neolycopersici. The sequence goes on along the minus strand of MCFK01007141.1, from coordinate 17,967 downwards.
TTGAGTGGCCCTACCGCAGGAATCGTCTCATCGTATGATAGTGGATGGTCGGCAAGATGGCCTGGGTCGTCCAGATCAAGAAACCTAGGGTTAGACGATTGTGCTAATGGGGGGCGATCTATTGGTGGATTAGGGATTGGAAGGGATCGTAGGCACTGGGTGACGCAGGGTCATATTAAACGGAAGAAGGGTCATAGGTATTCATGTTATTGAAGGTGTTCGAAAGTTGCATCAACTGTCGGAGATGTATGGAACCTTGAAGATGCTGGCTGATCTTATGGCCTACAATAACTATGCCTTAATTGGCATAAGCACGGTATGGTATAAATTACTTTAACTAAAAAAGATCCAAAAAACCTGTAATTATAAACTCATCGAGAAACTTAAACAATACTCTCTTCTTACAATAATTCACGTTACTATTCATTGAGATATATATTTATATATATAAAACTGTGTGTGTGTGTATGTGTGTAGCATTTCCTTGTTAGATACTACAAATCATTAAAAATAAAACAAACATTTTTAATATCAATCTTATAATTTTCTTCATATTTCTATTTCATGCAGAAAATTGAAAATTGAAATCAAAAGTTTCAAACTTTCACATTCTACTCATAAGATCAACGTCATTGCAACTACTTCCTCATTCAGAACTGTAACAATCTTGACCTATATACCAGCGTCTTCTTTGGTTTGATTCTACTAGAGCCCTTCTTGTAAGCAAAATTTGAGGTAATTTTTTCCAAAAAAGCAAGCGTAAAGTTTGAGTGAGAGATATTCTTCACTAAGCTTACCATCTTTTCTATTGATTTTTTTGATATAAAGTCTCTTGCTTGCGTATGCCTGAAGTGCACGATATAGACGTAATTACAATGAGAGCGTCACTTTCATATATACTTCTGGGAAGTTAAGTTTTTGTTTATTTTTATGTTGTTTAGGTTGAGTGCGAATTCAAATGGTGAGATAAGTTATTATCAGTTCAGCATCTAACGATTATTGGACATCTATAATAAATAACTACTGATATACGATACAAGAATAGCCTACACAACTACAAATTAGCTTGTGTATCATAGGCTCTTTTGGACCCTGGCTAGAAACACAGTCAAAAAATATAAGCTACATATCCTTATGATTTATATTAACAAATCCCTTTAATGATAATTATAGTTTTAAAAAAACCTAAAATTAAGATATGGTAAGCCCTCAGTTGTTAAGTATCGTGGTTTTCCAAAAAATGTAATAAAATTTACATCGAAAACACGACTAACATACTTCTCCAAGACTCTTTAATAAAATCGGAAATAGTAGTCATGAGCTCTTATATTCTGAATAAATGCTAGTTTATTTTGGTAAGGGTTAACCAAGCAAGAGAAGGCGTATCAAAAGTTGATCTGTCATTCTGAAGGTTAGGAGTACTTATCTAACTAGATTAAAATAACATTTTACCACTGAGTCTCGAATTTTTTATAACCTTAAAAGAGGTGTTAGTCATAGTCCGATTTTAGGTAGCGACCTTGATATTGTGCGTATAAGATAATCGATATAAATAAAAATTATCCAATAGAATAATTTATTTTAAATCATGCTCATACCTATCATCAAAAAACAACGTTCCAAGTTGTGGATTTTGGGCAAGACTAAGACAAGTCTGATAATAGATCACGCGATAGGCTTTCTTCGTGTTAGACCAATGAAAAGAGCTTGCGAGTCTTAGCCTGCATTTTCTAGGGTCAAACATAATTCCCAGGCTTACTTGATGCTAAGCTGTGAATTTTTATCATCTAATTTTGGAGTAGCATAGATATATAGATACGGGTTTGGCTACAAATATTAGACAGATACTCCTCGGTAGTATAAAATTTCAAGTAATAATTTAATCCAGGAACCATTTGAAAAGTCGTAGTTTGGGTCGGACTAGATTTGAATTTGGATTGGCCAGCTTTTCATAAATTATGCCAAGTACAAATAAGTAGGCACAGAGGTATTTTCAACGCGCTCTAAATATTCCCTCTCAATTAGAGACTCTATTCGCCTTTTCATTAAGTTGATATCTGGTCTAAATCGAGATGAAAGTTGACTAATAACTTCAGAAAGCAACTCTTGATGTGCCAATTGTTTACGAGTCCTACGACCATGTTAATTTCCCAATTCTTACTAAAGAGAAAAACATACTTCATTATTCGCACGATAACAGTATCTATTACATTACCACGATGCTCGTCATTGCGGCTTTCTGTTTCTCTTCGTTCATCATCAGCTTCAACGCTATTGACGCCTCCTCCAAGTACGACAGGTGCCTTAATCTTCACAGATTTGCTTGTAAACATAGAATTGAAAGAGAATTTATCGCCCGCTTTTGGCATATCTCTGTTTGCCGGGAATTTATTTAGAACCTTACACTTTGGAAGAACAGATAATGTGAAGAGGATTCGTGAGAGGTCAGATGTTGGAATATTGGTATTTTCATGGATTTCCTCAAAAGATAAAGACTCACCGTCGGCAACATTATTAAAGAGTAGTAATACTACCATACCATAGGTTGGAACTGTTATTTCGTGACGCCGATCACGACCAAGTGCACCTTCTTTCCCTGGTATTTTAGGGAAGACACACCGAATATCTGCACTGCCGAGAATTCCAAGCCAGGTAATTTGTCTGCCATTTCGCTCCTTAAGATAGAAACGCTTGAAAGATTCCTGGAGTAAGGCAATTTCACTTGGCCATATACAAGGTACTCGGACCCTATCAGCACGCACAGCACTTCCTCCTCCCATGGACTCTATAGGCCAATAATTTGTGGTTAATAGACTAATCCCTAGTTCAATCTTGCTTTTAATAGATTTTCCTGGGTCTTGAATGTATACTCGATATTGGGAAGTTAATTCATCTGACATGGTCATATCTCGAAACATTCCTTCCAACTTCGTTGTAAATGAATTTCCAATTTCTTGCTTCATCTTTGATATCATTTGCTTCTCGACGTCTCCACTCTCAGACTTTTTGTATAATAATCTACGGGCAAGATGCTTTTTGTAGTATCGTTCAAACATATCCTTGTCGTTAATATATTGAAGTAGTGTTACTGCTCTATCTAACAAATCATCAATTTCAGTTTCGGTTTTTCCTTTAATACCCCGTTTTAAGTTATCATCAATGAAGAGCGATAGATACTCTGAGCATCGGGAGAACAGGTTAATAAACTGAGAGAAACTTTTGGTTATTGCAGCCTGTAAAGTCAGATCTTTATTGAAACAATCTTCCCATACCATATTAAATTTATCTTTTAGCTTTAGAACTTCATCAACCCATCGAATCGCAGCAGTTGTCTGTCTTGCTGCCGTGCTTGACTTTGCCGATGAATTTGATTTTTCCTTCTTCTCTACTGTTTTCTCAATTTCGTCTTGTAGGGTAACAACAGCATTAGAAGTATCTGCAAAGAGATAGTTTCTATTTATTTCTGAGCCTAGCTCCACCACCCTATTCTGAAGGGCGATCATAAGAGGTTCCTTAGAGGCATCCACTCTTGCTAACAATTGATAAAGTAAGGTAAGGTCCTCTAGCCTATCATTCTCAATCATGGCATTTACCCCACTGACCTCCATAGCAAGAAATTCTGACATATGAGCACTTATCATCTCAGCCTCTATAATTTTCGAGATCTTGGGTGCAGTAGACATAGATATTGTTGTTTGACATCGGATTTCTTCTTCATCTAATCTTCTCTTAGTTTGTCGTAACCAGGTGCTAGCATCAGAGTCTCGAAGTAATTTGGTACACTCCATTTGGTAAAAATTTCGACTATTTTTTAAAAATTCGATTTCAAAGATAGTGAGGTAGAGCTTTTCATCTGCGATTTCATGATCAGTTTCGTACAGGCCCTCAAGCATGTATATGCAAGACCTTATCAGTGATTTATTGATTACATCTCCATCCCGCTCCATACTGATCTGATCAAGAAGGACGGCATTTAAAATATCAAAAAGAACAATCTCAAGTCCTGCAGGTCGTGATCTTAAGATGTGGTCTCGGAATAGACCCATTGAAGTCGTAAAAATAGAGGCTTTACGGTTATCCGCACAGTAAACCCGATCCATGTACATTAAAACGTCAGTAGTCATATTCATTGTCATAATATGGTCTTCCCAAGACGCTTTTATCCCTTTCAGAAATTGTTCACCAGTAACTCTCCTTTCATTTGCGGTCACTCCAGTGACACGACGAAATGCAAAATTGACCAGACTAGTTGAAATAAGGTTGCGAATTTGTGGCATAATAACATTGCATAACCATTCTTGTTCAAATTTTATAACTCGATCGTAAAGTTGGTCACCTTGCTTCTTGAGAACCATCTTATAGGAGGCCCGATAAATCTGTTCAAATGATAAAGTCGAGGCATTCTTGGTATGTATTTCCAAAAGAGAAGACTTAAGAATGCCCCATTGTGTTTCCAGATCCTTGGAATTATCATAGTTCGCTGCACTCTATATGCAAAAACGTTAGCCCTAGGAAAACCTCAACTTGAATGTTAGAGAAGATGCATTATCCAGAGCATTGTAATACAGGTCAGGAGATTCTTGGGACTTCTAAGACTATTTTGGATAGCATTGTTGTTAATCATATACATCTATCGCAGCTGTATGTTTGATTTGTTGAAAGTTAAGTGCAATTTCAGGGCAAATATCAAAGTCTAGAACCATGAACCTACTCTCCGCGGAGGTCTTATTTTACCTCTACCGCGTCCTGAAATCATAGTAATCTTAAGTAGTTTCTGTAATACCTTCCATAAGCATCTGTGTGCATTGGCGTAAACTAAATTGACAATCTTATATAGTGTGGATCTTGATATGTAGTGTATTCCTTGTTATGGTATATTTTATAATGGCTGTAATGAATCCAGTTTGATTGTAATTCAACCTCACAAGCGTAAGTTTTTAAGTACCAAACTCGTCTAGACTCAAAAGTAGGCTCACTAGAAAGACCATTATTGGATTTAACGGGAACTCGATTAATTTATCTGCATATTCAATAATTTTCGAGACAATCAGCTTTAAAGTTCCTCTAGTAACTTAAATGTGGCTTATCTGTGGTTAGAAGGTGGTATAATTACCGAAGCGAAATCATTGCTTTTGAAGCGTATAGGATCTACATTCAGTGATACATTGTTTTATACAAGTTTTTTAAGTCTTGTTCATTAAGAGCGGGCTACCTACGTTGAAACCCATAAAAAGTCATACATCTCTCTCTAAAACTATTTTAGTTTTGGCCTATTAGCATTCGATATATTCAGCTTTATCAAGGAATTAATTCCATTAATTATACGTTTATTTGCTTTGAATCTTCTCAATAACGAAGGTATCAAGTTAACACTGAAGTTCTCTGATCCATTTCCACTCCGACCTTGCTCAACCAAGCTACGTTTTGGAATCCCCTGTAAGTACTTAGCTCAATCATGAATCTTCGATTTTGTTTCAGTCCAAATATAAGTACCCCGTATAGATTCCGTCTTTCCCATTTGTTTGCATGCACACATATGGTATATATTAAAGTCAGATTTATGGGCTTTGAGAAAATTTGATGGAAGTTTCTAGCGCAAACCTTCAAAATAATTCTGGATATTTGCTTAAATTCCATTAATCACCAGTCTGTGGTAATTTGTAAAGGTTAGTTTGATATATTGCATCGCTTGTAGATAAATACAACGGGCCGCGTTTTGTTGTTCACCGCCTTTGACTTGACTAGGGGGTGGCGTATATCAACAATGAGGATGGTGAGTATCATGACTTCCTTGTTAATTAAAGTCATCTATTAATGACCAATCAGGACGGTCTAGCGGTTTAGACAAATTATTAACAGGCGCCTTGACAAATGGATGGGTCATCATTAATACATAAAATATTGAGCTCAAATTATGATACCATCGACTAGACCAATTTGTATTGCAAGGAGATTTAAAAAATTTCATAATCTTCGCTTTGAGACTAGTACGGGACTTATTCCTCGTCACCTTTGCTTCTCTCGAACTTCGATTTTTTCCAACTCCAAATCACAATTTCACTCGACTTGCAATTATAACACAAAGAAAGAGCAGCCATTTCATGCAGACTGTGATAATCTTCCTTCATCAAAAACCACCCACAGCAAATCTACAGAATTACCCAGACCCGAATATGAGTTGACTTTTACTTGTAAACCATGTGGAGCTCGTTCAACTCACCGTATATCCAAGCAGGGCTATCATTTTGGCTCTGTTCTAGCTGCCTGTCCTAGTTGCAAGAATAGACACATCATAAGCGATCATCTGAAGGTAACGGATTTAGTGGCATTCCTTAAAATAAGCTTATTCTAATATACAATAGATATTTGGAGACAAGAGAGTAACGGTTGAAGATTTGTTAAAAGAGCAAGGTCACTATATTAAAAAGGGAACTTTAAGCGAAAATGGGGCCTTGGAGATATGGGACGATGGAAGTTCCAATAAACGGACCGAAAAATAGAGACAGACCAATTAATCAACAATGCAACCCTAAAAACCTTTGAAAGGTAGGTAAATTGGGTCATTTGCTTGTCAGTCAAATATATGAATTAATGTGAGAGTATGAAGCTTTCTGTCTGTTTCTAAGGAGTACCTGAGCCAACGCCGGACGCCATTAAAGAAAACAATCCAAGTTTTATTGATATCTTGAATTTTGAAATACTTGTATAAAATTAATGTCTCACCAACAAGAAAACCATAATAACTTTATTCATGTCTTTTGAAAATACCTCTCACGCCCGTTCAAATTGAAGAGAGCAACTCCTGTAATTGAGACAGATTTACACGCATGCGGTGCTACGAAATGGCCTAAAATCTTTCAAATGTAGAATGGTAAGTCATGCGATAAGTCGCATGACTTACCATCTCTGGATTCCCTGCTACAACTATGTTTTTCAATAAAATGGCCAAGAAAATTCGCACGCGGCACGCTGAGATAGCATCCCCTCAAAACCCCAACCTTTACAAATATCGCGCCTGTTTTAGAAGCTACAATTCGATCAGTCGGCTCCTAAAACGCCATATAACTCTAAAAGGATTCTATTCATTTCAATTGGTGTTCAACCAAGCCGAAGAGGCATATCCAGAGAAAATGCAGACCTATTTTGACTTGTTGCTTGAACGATATCCGAGCGAAATTGTAGATTAGAGCACATATATGATGTGATTGAGATTTTTGGAGTCACATAAAATAAGCTTATCACAGTCGATTCTTCCTTGATTTCCGATTTGGAAGTTAAAGCCGACTAACAGGAGAGGATAACTGCTCTTGAATGTATAAATACAGTTAGAAAGCCTCTCAGTCTTACTTATTTTTAAGTGCCAGGAAATCAACTCTAGCTATATTCTGAGGGATTCTTTGCCGAGCTGGTAGCTCTCAAGTAGCAAAAAAAGCTTGACGTCAAATAGTCATGGAATTGGGTGGTTTTAGAAAGTCTTTGATCAAAAATCTAAAAAGATCCCAAGTGAACTAACCTTGACTTACGATATTAGACGGTCATTCAATTCATATAATGGGCGACTTCATTTCTTTTTAACACAGAGAAAGATTTTTTCGAACTTACGCCTTCGCTTCACAATGATTGATAGTATTGTTAAAGTCGCCTACTATTCATTTGTTTTAATTCTAATTACTTCCTTTTTAAAAAGAAAAGAAGGTGGCAACCTTTTGCTTTTTTTTTTCTGCAATTGATGTTACTTAGAGCGTAAATTAAATCTGTATAAACAATGGCTCAAATTTTATTTACTATAAGAACCTGATAGATAGATAGGCTATGTATTCGAGTGCGGAATATCATTCACTAATTTTAAATGAAATGAAAAAGGGAGTGATGGGCTTCATAGTCCAGGTTGTAAACAACAACCTCCCCACGCATAATTATTTTTAAGCTTTTGTCGACCCAACAACGTCGTGGGCCCAAAGCGTGTCGTCATCACAGAAGCGGATGCTTTAGCTTATTTAATTAATTCTTCTAATTGGCTTAACGGCGAAGCTGAAATCTACTTTCTTAGATTTAGTACAAAGTAACACCCTAAAATATATATATATATATATTCCATTCCATCGTTTGGTTTTTTTTTCCTCATATAAGAAACAAAAAATTTCGATGGTAAGGATTTTAAAATAGCAATGACATAAAATTTCTTTAAATGATGGATTGGTCCGTGTATATACATACATATATATATATATATATATATATATTTTCTTGAATTATACATTATAATTAATATTTCGGAATTTCCTTAATATTGAAGACGGGTAGGCAGACAGGCAGGCTACTTACAATTATTTGTATTTTATTACTTACGAATACTATAATTAAAATAGGAATGATAAAAGCCACGGGGGTTGATTAACTATGAGCTGTCACATAATTAGAACTTTTATCGCGAACGATTATCTCTATATCAACCTTTTTTTTTATAAATCATCACTTTATTTTAATTTTTTTTAAACCTCATTTAGATACCCATCTATTATAAATTTCATTAATGGCAGATATATAATTTTCAGCTGTAAATAGGTAGGCATCAAGCTATGTCAATCTTAGACATCTTCTAGGATTAAGATTGGATTTTTTTATTTTTTTTTTGTTTCCCCTAATAAACTTATCCACGATAAAATTGCTTAATAAAGCTGTCACAGACGACGCACTAATAGCTAAATAAATTGCCAGCAGCTGCGAATTATAATCAGTCCATCACTAGCTCCCTGTAGAGAACACTATCTATGAGAGATACAGGCTATTTCGATTGTTGACGAGGCAACTAGGGGTTACATATCCCGACCAGACGTTAAGCACGATGGTGTTAAACTTACCTGAAGTTATATTTTTTTCGCGACACTCTCGATCACTATAAAAAGAGCGGTGTGTATATTCTTGTTCCCCACGTAACGATCAACGCCATTTAAAAAGGGCTGAAAAAGTCAATGATACGAAAAACGATCGGGGTGGTTGGAGTATCGTCAGAAATAAATAATAATATAAAACAAAAAGAAAAAAAATTCCCGAAGTTACGTTACTTATTAAAACAATTCAAAATTCGTTTCTCCTTCTTTTATGCTCGGCACTTTTTTCTTTTCTTCGTATTTTCTTTCTCTCAAGTTTTTTCCTTTTGACTTCACCATGTCTTTCAGGCATGTTTACAGCTTCTACTCTCCTCTTGAAACTCCTTACCATTCTTTTCCCTTTCACATCCTCTCTCACTTTTAAGAGTGTTTTACTGTAGACCTGAGTCCCAACTTTTTTCCTCAAATTTTCCATTATCTCTTCACAGCTTGTTTTTAGATTTTCATATCCGCTTCGAAATCCTTCATCCGTGGAGTAAGGTACTGAAATATTTGGATCTGTGATATTAGATAAAGGCATTAAAATACTCGATAAATACATCGTGATAGTGTCTTCTGAGAGTGTAGCCGTCAAATGTTTCAAAAGTCCCATGGAGCTTATCTTAGGAACCAGAGCTGAGAATCGAGGAGGAACTGTCTCGCGACGAAGGATGTTGCTTATGCGTCCAAAGAAAAATTTTAACACCGGAGCTTCATTGATACATAAATTCTCCTCTCCAGAAGACGCATCATCATTCGAGTTAGCAACAGTAGCTAAGAAAACCAAATTCTTGATTGCCTCGTCTGCAAGTGGTTGAGTCAGCATGTTGAGTTCAAGTATTTTAAATATTTTTTGCACCAGGGTTATAACATTGCTTGACGTTAGTACGAGATCGTTGGAACCTTTTAACGGAATCCCCCTGAAATTACTTTCCAAATTTGAACGAGTAAAATCGGCAAAATATATGCTACATAACTTTAAAGCTGAATACTTCACCCATGCATGTTGATGAGAAAGACATTCAGGTAGTAGTGACCATAGAGAATTTTGCTTCGAAGATAACATGGTGGTGGAAAATTTAACCACAAGTGTAGAGATAAGTTCTAAAGCAAAATATATTTCTTCCCAGTTGCAAGTATCGTTTTCAATTTTCTGAAGTGTCTTTAGAATTGCTTCAGATACCAGGGGAAGATCATTTTCATTGCAGTTTTCAGACTCATAGTAAAAGCCAAAGGCTTGAAAGGCAAGACGTATTACAGAAGTATTTTCATCTTTCTTAAGCCATGATCGAAGAAGACCGAGAAATGTGCGCATTCTCTCAGGGTCAGCTTTGGCGAATATAGCTCTGAGAAGTTCTCCAGCCGATACTCGGCACTTCTCACTTTCATCATTCGCAAGTACAAAAATTAGTGGAACAAAGGTAGTCGCCGCAACTTCTTGAACAAAATCGGGGGCAGATTTTGAGAGCAAAAGATGAATAACTTCTAGTACTGATAGACGACCACCCTCACGATCATAGTTAAGATTTGCAACGATGAAAGAGAGTTGTTTTGACCAACGGCTTTTTTTCTGCGGGTAATCACGCAAAAATTGAAAGTAAGCACCTCGAGAAAGACTTCTAGTTTCTTTATCATTATTTGTTATCATCACTGTACCGACAAAGTCGAGTGTATCGTAGACAATAGCAGTCTCAACTCTAGCGTCTAAAACCGAACGTAAAAAGTTAAAAATTACATTGCGACGGTCAATTTGAGTCATATCATCCTTGATTTTTAAGAGAATATTGTCAATTGATGTATCTTTCACAGACACATCTTTACGATCACGAAGAATGGTGGATATGAGTTTTAATGAAGCTTGGGATATGCCTGATACTGTTGAAGCGCTCACCGATATTGTTTTGACTGCTTCATTTAATGCTATACGGTAAAGACTAATACCATTATATTCTTCTTTAAGAGGAACCTTGACAATAGTTGTAAGTAGCTTGAAAGCTGAAATTTTAATCTCTTCTTCATCTCTTACAACGGCATCGCCCAGAATAGGAATAAACTCAGTGAGATTTGCCGGGGTTCTGAGATTTTCGTACTTTTTAAGAACCAAACGGAGAAGATCAAAAGCAAAGCACACCATTTTGTAAGTATAGATAGTTGTGCTGCCTCGATCACCAGATTTAAGACTACCTTTTTGAATAATATATTTCTTTAAGCGAAAGTCTTCCTTAGGCTTTTCATCTGAGCTCTCACTTTTATAAACATCCTGAATTATTTGATAGCAAAATATTAAGATATCCCGACTTGATGCAGTAGAGTTCTTCATTAATCCATTACTAATTCTGTGAAGAAGTTCTTCTATCTTTCGGACGATACGAATCGTTAACTTCTCTTTCAATAGGGCTTGGATTGGTTGAACCAGTTCTCTTAAATGATGTATTGTTACTGTTTTTGCAATTAGTTCCATTGAGTCGTGACTTTTACTACTCTTGACTTCTTTCATCTTGCTTACATAGCCTTCGGCATCTTTTTCCTGACCAGTAGCTCCGAAGACATCATCCATAATAATAGCAATAATCCTTGGAGTACAATAATCAAGATCCCCAGGAGCATAGGTAGGCGTAGTTGCAACAAGTAGAGAATGCATTGTGTATGAAAGAACGTGTAGTTGAGAGCCTCTAAAAAGGGCACCTTGAAGTTGTTTGAGGATAAAGCCAAAACACTGTGGCCCTAGAATAATTGAAATGTTTAATAGTGTATCTCGGGCCATATCTCTGGCTTCTTGCGATTTGCTTCGAAGAATATGGCAAACATCAGTTAATACTGCTGGTAATTTCTTATCAAGTTGCTCTTGTGGCAGAAGTCTTAATAACTTGACAATGATTATTGCGACAGGGACCCGCAAACTGACTGTTGAATCATCTTTATCATGAAGGTACTTCATTAGTGGTGGCAAAAAATAAGAATTCAAGTCTTCGGTCAGTTTCTGTTGCTCTGGTAATGTTACCAATAATGTGGTTCGGTATTTTGGAGAGGTGTCAATATCGATTTTTTCATCAGAATATGAGCTCGAGGCAGAACTCAACGGATCGATGACTTTTCCAAGTAGCCGGATTACTTGCTTCTCAGATTCAGGTTTCAGCTCAATATATCCAATAAACCTTTTCAACGTTGCCCGATATTGAGACCACTTCAGTGATGCAGAGAGAACCCCAAGAGTACTTATAGCTTCAAAGGTAAAATTGTGTGTATCAGTAACCTCGCCAGAAGTAAATACAAAGTGCTCAATCAGTGGAATGAAGAATTGACTTATATTCTTACTACTTAATTTTCCCTTTTCAGCGGCAGCAGATAATTGACCCAAGGCGCTTGATCGTCTACCTTTTCCAGGAGCAAGTATATTATTAAAAAATGATGCTTCAACTTCGTTGTCTCCAGCTAGTAGGCAATGCATATCAGATACATCAGACCAGGCAGGAAAAACACGAATTAAATGAGCCGTAACCTTTAAGTATTCTCGACGGACTACCTCAGAGGTTTCACGAATACCAGAAAATAAAGCTGGTAAAATTACTTTGGCAAAAAGTCGTTCAAAATCGATCTTCTCTGATTGCTCTGTTGTGTTTCCAGCGATTGAAATAAGCTGACAGATTCCATCCGACGAGTTTGAGGACAATATGCCGAATTCTTCATCATATCTAATATAATACAACATATTATACAGTACTGGTGTCCATTGATACGCCGTAAAGCATTTTTTACGCTTTTCACTTATTTTGTTGAAAGCTTTTAAACGCCTGTCATAATCAGGTTCATCTAGACGGCCTTCCACAAATGAATTTAAATCAATGCATATTGAAGCAATCTCCTGGTAAACCGCATCATTCTGAGAATACACCATTAATACACGAGATAAAGCTTCTCTGGATTCCTTATCTTTGAAGTAACCAAAAAGTGAGGATAAAGTAACGTAAACATTTTTTTCTAAGATCGGATCGTCATGTAAGTTATACAAAGGGATAAAATTCTCAAGCATAACAAGGAGTCTTCCCTTCGTTTTGGGGCTAACACGACGAGCGGGTTGTTCAAGGAGTAGAGTTGAGATTTCAATCAAATTTCTGCCTTGTAGAGATGTATTTACAGAGAAAGCTAGTTCTGATGCAGTTTCAATACAAGATTCGAGGAGTTCTTTGCTTAATTCTTGATTGTTTTTTAGAACTAAGCAAATTGTAGATAAAAGAATATCAACGTTTGACTTGAGTAGATTCTGGATTGGGGAGTTATTTTCATTACTAATTTCTAGATCTTTATGTGCAAAAATGGCAATGTTTTTGATTATTCCCAAAATAAAAATTTTAACTTCATCTTTAGAATGTTTAGGCAGTAGACATTCTATAATTTTAGCGATAATAAGTTTATTAATTCCTAGGAATGGTGCAAGATCTTTGTCACTTGACCATGTCGAAAATAGTCTCAGAATCACTGATATACCTTGGGACGACTCATCAGGTAACTTATCAAGTCTAGGTGATAGAATTTCATTATTTATAATTTGATTATATGAGCTCCAATTAAATTTCGGTGAAGAGAGAAAAAGAAGAATCAGACATTTCATTCCAGTTTGTCGAATGATTCTAAGTGGAGATGTGGATATTGGCGTCGCATTAAATATTTCGCTTTCTTCATTTTGATTATCATTTAGCCGACGTGAGCTATAGATGAGACAGTATAGTACTGCATTTAAAAGAGTTTCAGTAAATGGCTGTATTTGTGTTCCAAGCTCCTTCAAAAGACCCTCAATCATATGGGTAAGTCCAACTAGCTTTCTAGGACTTAGTTCAGAATTTGCAAGAGCGACCTCTTGAGATTCTCCTTCTTTAATTAACAGTATATCTTTTAAACTGCCAAGTGAAATATTAATAAATTCTCCAGTATCCTCCGTAGATAGAGTGCGAAATATAGCTTGCCGTCTAGCTTCTAAGCCTTGTCGACCGCTCTTTCGAGACATTGATCGGCCATACAAGATTCGGAGTAGCACTGGCATGAGTACGGGTCTGTGTTCGGCCTTGACAATAACCTGACCATTAGTAATATATCCAAGTTCTTCCCGAAATCTAGCCTCGTCCAAGAGATTCAGTAAATCTTCTTCATATGGTTTTATACTAGTATCTTTCCATGTAAACAAGGCTTTGAGAGCTAACTGCTGTATTTCAATGTCTCCATTTTTTAGAAGCATTAGAAGTGCAGTATGAACTTCGTCTGATTTATAAAGTGACTTAGAGTTTGAGAAATGTGAGAATACACGTAGTAGAGATTTTTGATCATTTCGAGACCAATCGCTTATAGTTAATTCTTCATTATCGTGTGCTTGCTCTGAAAACTCGGAAACTTTACAGCTCCATGTTAGGAATAGTGGTACAATCCGACGAGAGAATCTCTCTGCAATGAAAGGAGCAGTAGCTAGCACACGTAGGGCCTGACTTCTAGCGGTTGGTGGTTGAGGCGCAACTAACTTTTGAGATTCAAGAAATTTTTTCTGCATAGTTTCTTGTATATTTCTAATCTTAGATTCAATTACTTTACCCAACTCAATCAATTTAGTAAAATTTGAGCACTCAAAGTCAGTTAAGCCCTGTCTCCTTTGTATTTCGTCGCACTTCTCGCTATCAACTCTTTTTATTGATGGTATTTCGAGCCATGATATTATTATTTTAAATACAACTTCTTCACCAGATTTTGTCTCGGAAATTATTTTCAATGTCGCACACGCATCTTCCCATATTTGTGCGAATTTAACTGTCAACAAACCAAAGCAAAATGCAGGTATCGCATCTTTTAGCCATGAGCTTGAATCCAAAGTGGGGTAAAGCACCCCGAGTTTTCGTATCAACATGGATACGGAACGAGCTGTTTGTAAGTCTACGTGGGTATTTTCAATCATGGTCATGATAGAAAGGGCATCTGAACCAGAGTGATTCTCTTTACTGGAGATTTGGTCTAGAATTTGTAGAGAGAGAAGTCTAAGATTATGAGAATCTGTAGATAAATTACTGACCAAAGACTTGATCATAGGACCCTCTGTCTCAGATTTGGTGCTTTTATTTGGTTGTACTAAATTCTTGCTGCATAAAGCCTTAAGTTTCCTTTTATATTCTAAAAGTGACAGAAGAAAGCTAGGAAGACGAATATATTTAGGTGCAGCAGCATGCAGTAGGGGCTCTAAATCGCTGTTTAGTATGTCATCTTCATTGCTTACTTTCAGGAATGTGCCAAGACCACATCCCATAATAAATTCTGCTTCTCCAAATGATAGAGATGAGTCTGGACTTAATGCAAGCTTGAGCTTACAATAAAGGGTTTTAGAAATCCTTGCTTTAATTGAGGGTTGAACAACTGTGCATTCTAATACTTCGAGTAGTGCTTTCATTTTTGGGAGAAGTCGGTCTCGAGAACTTTGCTCGACTTTTTCTAGGGATTCTTGTTCAAGAGTTGTGGGTTTTTCGAGATGCTCAATTTTGCTAGCGATTTCATTTTGCCATGATAGGGGCAATGAAAACCCTTCTTTATTCGAAGAGCTTAAAATAGGTCTAGAAGCCGATAAATTAAGTAACAAAATGGACAAAATATCTTCGTTATTGGCATCGGACCAATGAGCAGTAACGAACCTAAAAGCCTATCAGATATTACTTCATCCACTTAAATGGCCTCACCTTTGAAAATATGGCATTATAATGCTTTGAAACCTCTCGGGTGTAGCATTTGAAAGATAGAAACTAAATGTCAAAAAGTATATTTGAAGTGGTTCCGTTGTCATCATATCCATCAATTGTGGTATGTGGCAAATAATAGAGTCTATTGGTGCATATTGGAAAGTAATACATAAGCTTATTATTATGGAATTCCAAATATCGGAACATATTCCGTCTTCTATAACACTATTGTGATTTTTAGATACAAAAATGATGATGTTCGATAAGGCCTTTAAAGATGTTGTCCAATTCTTTAGCCGAGACCCTTTACGAACGCCTGAGCAAATTCCAATCATTTGACCCGATAGTAGAGCTAGACGGACAACATGTATGTTTTGCGCTTCATCAGAACAGCTCGTAGTCTGTTCAGCTAGTCCAGTCACTATTTCTAGTATACTTTCGAAAGAATCAGGGTTTGTATGATGGAGAATGCTGATTAATACTCCAAATATCACGCTTTTCCAACACAGGTATTGATCTAGGTCTAAATCTGGACAATCTAAAACTTGAAGCATCGATTGAAAAATGGCCGGACCAGATGTGTGGAGATTATTTCCCTGCCCTTTTATTGCTTCAGCAAATAAGGTCATCAATCCATGAAAGTATAGCATATATTCTTTTGAATCCTTTAATCGCACTAGATCACTTTTGGCGTGACCTACAAACAATTTCAAGGCCTTTTCCCTGTGTGCTAGTGTACCCGCCTTCCTGACAAGAAAACTAAGAGATTCTGCAGCAAAACGAGCGATATGAGGCCGCTGACGACACTTTCCAAGGATAGGTGCCACCAAGTCATAAGTTGGACGTAAATCAGAAACCAACAGCTTAGAAAGGTATTTAAAAATAAATGTTAAGCTTTTGAAACACATTTCAATGATAGATACATCTTGCGGCCGTTCTACAATAGAAATTATCATCTCCAATACTTTAGGATAGTGTCTTTCGAAAAGATGGCCTAGGTCATGCGCAAAGTCCGTGATTAATTCTAGTAGCGGCTCTAGAGACTCTTTTTCCTGCTTCTCGATGGAAGAAATAAATTTCGACATTATCTCGCTCTCAAAGTGTATGATCTGGGGTAAACTGTCACACATAGGTGTTAATTCACGATAAAAGGTCGTGAAACCTTCTGACATATTGAGCTCCGCCCATTTGTCTAGACCGGTCCTGAGATAAGATATAGTCGTTGATAAATCTTCAGTCTCGAGGTCATATCGACGAATTCTCCGAATAGGATCGAGCGAGTTTAGTTTAGATATCTTGCTAGAGAATGACTCCCATCTGTGATTTTTATTGTGTGCGGTGCCTCTTTTTACCCTACGATTTTTTATAATCTTCCCAGAGCTATCGATGGCCATGTCGAATTCACATTACTGGCGAATATTTAAATAAATACTTGTTTCCAGAGGGTGTTGTTGAGCGAAATTAATGGACAAAAATTTTAATCGCGTAGCTTGACGTGACTAGTGCTTACGACATATTCCCATATTTTATCTACCCCTGAAATATCATATACATGGCGTGAAATATTTGTTATTTGCCACAAATAGCAAGTATGTATGTAGCCAGGCCTCCAATATCATCGCCTTAAAAATTGAAATAGATTATAAAATATTCAATTTAAATGATTCAATTTCGATTAATTAAGAAAATGAATGATAAGATTAGGTAGCATGATGTAAGAGAGAAAAGCGTCACGCGCTATACAACTACATTCGTTAACACAGTTAAATTTATACCCCCCTCAGTCAGTGGGGATACAGTTGTCGCCACCCAAACGCGAACCGTACGCCTCCCTAACCTACCCCAACCCACCGACCTCAACCTAGTCTTAGCGAACATACCTCGATCAAACTAAAAATTGGGTCACCGTCACCTAACAAGAATAACGTCATGCTATTTATTGATAATATATGAACATAACACGACACTTTCACTGTCTTCATTACGTTTTAGACTTAGTAACCTCTATATCACTAATGATTGATTGAATCCATGGATCCTAATGTCTCATTTTAAGTTTTTTATGGCCCTGCGTCACCAAATGCCTAGGAGCCCGACCAATATTCTAGTAATACTGGCAAACGAGGTTTACGTGATTAGCAAAATAATACGACTACTTCCCGTCGGAATATCGAAATTCCGTAATGTAGAATAGTCAAAGAAAGTCAGGTGACTTCGCTCCAGCAGTTTAGCGTA
>MCFK01007121.1:0-17523 GCA_003610855.1 Erysiphe neolycopersici | reverse complement strand
CTGATACTCAGCAAATTCCTCAAACCACTTCTTAAATTGGGATTTAATCCTCCTTTTTTCGCCTGTGATAAACCGTATAAAATTATTGCTTGAGAGCATCTCGTGACTCTGATTAGGCTTCTTTAAGAGCCAAAATCTTTCCATAAGAAGCAACGAGGCTACTTGAGCCTAGAAAAATTCGAGAAGAAGATTCTTCAACAAATATACCAATAAAAAACAGGACAAGACAGTGCAATTTTTATAACGCTTGACTTAAATTTCTGAAAGGCAAAGCCAAGTTTCATGTTTGATGCCGCGAAATTTTAAAAAATTTTATTGACGAAATAAGTTTAGATAATGGAATCACAGCCTTTGAGAGATGGCTGGCTGACTAACTGTACTAAGAATTTTTCATTGGCGTTTTGCATTGCCTAGCAACTCAGTATGTAAGCAGGATATCTTTCACTCTTCTGCATGGATGCCACATGTAACATCAGTTATGGTACTAGAGAATTAATTTCGTTCAGTATTGTTTGCATACCAAATGTAAACCATAAAAAGCCAAGTTGTGGAGTTACCGTTGCATATATATGATGATAAGCTCATGAAGCAGAGTGTCATTGACCCGATGGTTGAAGTGGTTGACAACTGAATACATCAGCAACAAAGTTACCAGTGTTGGTGATTGATTATCCATCACCCGAATAACGGGCATTGATGCTAATTTTGCTTAATCTCACATTGAGTTTGAATTTTTACTCCTTTCAAAAAAAATTCGTGGTTTATAGCAAACATACTAGTAAATAATTCACTGCCAAGTAGGTCATTGCTAGTAGTCTACTATTATAAGCATGCGGACTTTCACAAAAGCGAGTAAGAAGACATTTCAACTTTTCATCGCCACATCACCTCTCCATTGATTTTCAAATCGTGAATTTTAGAAACTCCATTTGTTATAAAAATTTACTGTAGAGCCTAGGTTCCTTCTTTTGTAATTGAAAATTGTAGTTAAGCAGAGACGCTTCTTCAAATACTGGCGCGGCCGTGAATACCAAAACCTGTAAATTTCCACTGACTTTCAAGCCAGGGAGTTCAGCCATTAGTTCAGAATACCCGAAGATCTCACAGGACATATTTGTTCACTCTGATATTAAAATAACAAAAACGGATGTTCTGATACCATTTTTGACAAGAATTTAATATCATCATAGGTATTCATTTGGTGCTGTTTAACTATCATTCAGAGTAATTGATTGAACCTTGAGTCTGACAGGTTTGGTGTCAGTAAAAAGTTGTAAATCAGTTTTCTTTTAACTAGTGTGGTATAAGCAGATCTATCGCTTGGTGGCATCTAACAAGCATATATTTTGCTTTTGAAATCTAGTTTAGGGGATGTACAGATGTGTAACGTAACGTTTGGGGGCCCTCATTATTCGTTTTAATGAACAAGTGTAGGGCTTGGAACTTGGCTGAATCATCTTGAGCGCACAGTAGATAAGCACAGCAGCTCACTAATTCAATAATGTAAATAACGCTAGCAGGGATATGCCGTATTTATTCTGTAATAAAAGTGGAGCACCTATAGATTATTTTGACCAATTCTTTACTTTGTTAGTACGATATAGCAAATCTCCGACTGTAGTTGCTTAAACTCTAGTTTATTATGGATGGATCTGTCAAAACCTTAGTTTTCAGTAAAGTAACTTAGCCATAAACAACTAAAGGCAAAAACCTCGATTGAACACAAGAAGGATGTCTAAAAAATATGTATATATATATATATATATATATCTGTAATCTAGAGGTTATGTAGCTCTTCTGAAAATAAATTCAATAATTCTCTGGCATCTGAAGAGCTCATGAATATTTGTAGTGCTTTTTTTATACAACGATATAACTAACGAGGCCACATAAACAAGCTAACTCCTATATTAAATATTTAGTAAATACCAGAAATCAGAAATACACTAGCCGAAATTGGAAGCCTCTGACGGGGGCGACTCTGAAGCCTGGGTAAGGTGAGATTTAACACTAAATTTCTAGCACATTTCCCCCCCACCCCCCAAATAAGCAGCTGCCCATGCTTCCCGCCTAGTCCATAATCCATCCTTTGCTTTGTTAGTGAGATTGGCTAGATGTCCACGGGCCAAACTTTTCAACCAAAGAACTTATACGCGTTCTCACCTCAATCCCACTACCTTTCATTACTCTCCATTCGGTTAGAGCGATCAGTTCCGTACCATCTAGCTATAGAGATATGTAATCTTGCGTTTGGGCTATTACAGAAAATATCCTTTATTGCAGCTGCTAAGCGCGATTATTATTGACAGGGCGCATCAAGAACTATTGTTTCAAGCTCAGGAACATTGTTTTTAAATGCACTCACAACATCACACTGGCATTGAATTGTCTCCTTCATAGTCTACTACTCTTTGCCTAACACAGGTTGTATTTACACGCGCTAGTCGATATTGAAACGTTATGTCGATGTACAATCCGCACCGTGGCCTAGGTCCTCCAGCAGGAGCAGCAAATGCTCGATTAAACGAATTATTGGAAGGAATAAAAGCAGAATTTGAGACTCAGGCTCGTACAAGTGGAGAATATGAACATTCAAGTGAGTTGGTATGGCTACGAGCGCAGTAAAATGCGCTAACAAGTTGTAGTGGCACAACAGATTCAGGAGATGCATGCTGTTCGAGAGAAGGTATATGCCATGGAACAAACTCATCTTGCTTTAAAACAAAAGTACGAAAATTACTCACCTGAAGTTTTAAATACCTGACCCATTTTTAGATATGATGAAGAACTCTCGCGACTGCATCGTGAGCTGGAAGCTCGAGGCGGTAACCCTCGTTCCTCTGCAATTGCTGTGCCATCTCAGAATCAAGGACCTTCACAACAAGCACCACCCTCACTTGGCCATGGTCCAAGTAATCTTTTCAGTGGTATAATGGCTGGACAAGTTGCACCAGGACTCGTTCCCCCATCTCAAGTAGATCAACATCTCCCTCCACAACACCATATGCCTCAGCCTCCACCAGGACCACCAAATCTTCAAGGGCCACCACCAGGACCACCGAATCTTCAAGGACCACCACCACCACCTCCAACGCAGGCTCAATTTCCAGGTGCCTACTCACAAGGGCCTGCCCCAAACGGTTATTCACAACCTCAAACGTCAACAAATTCTCCTGGCCCTGGAAAAGGTAGATCTCTAAATCGAGTACCTGGAGGACCAGCAACTCCTCAGCTCAATCAGCCAATACCATATTCTGATCCTCGGGCAGTTGCTTCTCCGCAGGTCGGCCACCCTGCTTCTCAACATCAACCTTTATATAGAGTAGGAGTAGGAAACGCTTTAGCTGACTTGGAGCTTGATCGTCTCCCTGCGCATCAAAAAAAAATTGAACAAGATTGGTTCGCTATTTTTAATCCCGAGGTTCCACGAGTACTAGATGTCGATCTTGTTCATACTTTGCAACATGAGAGCGTTGTCTGCTGTGTAAGATTCAGCTTTGATGGAAAATATGTAGCAACTGGCTGCAATAGATCAGCACAAATTTACGATATAGTGACTGGACAGAAGATTTGCGTTTTGCAAGATGAGACAGTAGAGGCAGTTGGGGATCTATATATACGAAGTGTTTGCTTTAGTCCTGATGGACGTTATCTTGCTACTGGTGCTGAAGACAAATTAATTAGGGTAACTTCTCACGCCTCTAAACTGATATTTGACTAACTGTGGCAGGTCTGGGACATTGCATCTAGGTCTATCCGAAACACTTTTAGTGGACACGAGCAAGATATTTATAGTTTAGACTTTGCTCGAGATGGTCGTACAATTGCCTCTGGAAGTGGTGACCGTACAGTTCGTCTCTGGGATATTGAAGCTGGTCATAATATACTTACTCTTAGTATCGAAGACGGTGTTACAACCGTAGCCATATCTCCAGATACAAAGTTTGTCGCTGCTGGCTCACTTGACAAAAGTGTTCGAGTTTGGGACACTAATTCTGGCTATCTAGTCGAACGCTTAGAAGGTCCAGATGGTCATAAAGACTCTGTATACTCCGTTGCTTTCTCACCTAATGGAAAAGATCTTGTATCAGGAAGTTTAGATAAGACAATAAAGATGTGGGAGCTTGTTGCACCCCGAGGTGGCCATCCTAATAATGTCCCCAAAGGTGGTCGTTGCATCAAAACTTTTGAAGGACACAAGGTACGTATAGGATGAAGTTTTATTGTTTTCTGTATTAATATATAATAGGATTTTGTTTTATCTGTTGCTCTTACCCCAGATGGCAACTGGATGCTATCTGGCTCAAAAGACCGTGGAGTTCAATTTTGGGATCCTCGATCTGGTATCACACAACTTATGTTACAAGGCCATAAAAATTCAGTTATCAGTGTAGCGCCAAGTCCAAGTGGGGGAAGCTTTGCTACAGGTAGTGGTGATATGAGGGCAAGAATTTGGAGTTTCAAACCCTATCAACCAGGGTAAGAAACAACTCGATTGGATATAATAAAACGGTAAAATAATTAATATAAAATCAAAAGTGATCAAAGCAAAATCAAACCACATATGTATTGATTATGTGATTAAAGTTTCTAACTCAACACCTCTCAAGCTGCCTTTCGCCATCCCACATGTATCTAACTCAAAATGAGGCTTAGGGTCTGTTATCTCTATTACCTTTACTAGTAGTTACTAAACAGAATACAGTCCCCTTTTCTTCGGGGTTATTATATCTCGTTCTCTTTCATTGGATCACTGTCACGATCATCTGTTAGCAACTAGGCCTTACACATGTCTTCAATCGATAAAATACTCTCATCAAAAACCTTTCTGCACAATGATGGTATAATACTGTTTAATCCTGGAAATATTTCCTTCAAGGTCACTACTTCTTATCTCCTCAATTTTTTCTTAAAATCAATACGTTCCTAGATAAGACTTGCCACATGAAGACTTCAGTGTTTCGCTGTAAAGAATGATATATTTATTTGGTTAAGCATACAATACGCTCTTGGAAGATTTATCCTATTAATATTCAGTCTATAACATTTCTTTCCATCAAAGACACTTTGAATGAGATAATTTTCGTGAATAATTGTATATCACGAGTTTTGTCCTATTCGTCGCTCTTATTTTTGGGATTTTGCAATTATATGTATATTTATTTACATTTATATACTATCATGATTACCATTCAAAATTTGTTTTCAGTCACTCATGGTCAGAGAAAAATGACGTATCTTCTACTTAAACCTAATTGAGCTATTTAGTGTCATCTATTCCCACTAAAGTGAATTCGACTTCTGATATTAATTTGCCAAATGCGTCTTAACACAAAAAATGTACCGACCTGTGGCATTCTTTTGGACCCAAGGAGTTAAAGTAAATGTGAAGGGTAAAGTAATACTTTTCACGCCACTAAATTCGTGAATGGAGTACGCTATCAACGAGCTGTGACGAACCTTCATATTTGATTACAGAACTGGTTATTATTAGCTATTTTAAAATCTGAAGCAGTAGTTTATGATAGTATATCGTTTTATAAAGAAGTAGACTGGATATCGTAAAAAAGCCGTATCGAAAGAATCAACAACCACCCCACTCCCCCCCCGTAAAAAAGACAACTCTCCCATATCATACTTACTTGAAAGCTTAAAAATCTCAATCGTTTTAAATAACTATCGCTCATTAATTCAATATTTGTATAGATTATGTCCAAAAGTCTTATCTGTTCTACTAGGAACGAAGAGTGATTTTCCGGAGGCAAAAAATTAAAAAAAAAAAAAAATAATCAATAATAAGAATTTATATATATATATATATAAAGAGGCAATGTCCGAGCGCCACCAGGTTGGCTCAAATATGACGAACAATCGAACAATTGGAGTACGCCGAAGCTTATTTCATCAGCAACTTAGTCGCCGCCCGACGACTAAACGCGGAGCTTCTACGTGTATGGAAAACCAGAAAGTAGATAATGATAACAAGCCAGAATTAGATGACTCCTCTGAAATAGTGATTCGGGATGATAACGGTGAAATTCAGGTCGGAGCAGTCGTAACTTCATCACCAATGCAATCCTTTGATGATGAAGATGTGGGCCAACATGAAGCTCGAGAAGAAGAAAGTTAGATTTGATAGTCTCCTTTTTTTGTATCATGTTAGAGGAACTGATAAAGTGATAGAGGATCGGCAAAGACTAGTAGATGCCATTAAAAACATACAGAGAGATCGGGATAGAGAGCCAGGTGAGCCCGCAGGTACATCTACGCAAGAACTTGAAAAACCGAACTATAATATTAATAAACTCAGAATTACTCGAAGCAGTACGGGCTAATTTAAAAGCAAAAGTCGCAGCTTTGGCAGAGGATAACTGGTTATATGAAGCAGAAGATGATATTAAAATTCCATAGCGTTCAGGACTGGATAAAAGGTCAACTTCTTTGGGAATCTGGAATTCAGAGCCAGATCTTACAACCCTAAAATCTACCCCAGTCAGTTTAGTCCAAATCATCAGCTACAGGCACATCAGTTGGCTCTGAGACTTCTCCCACTCCTATGCGTTTCGTTTTAGGCATTGAAGGCACTGCTCCACCGAAAAAGCCACCTAACATATCCATAAGAGGATTCCCTGGTCTTGGTTTTACAATGCCAAAGTAGATTTCTCCGATACGACTCAAAGTATCATCCCATACCTTTATATCCTTGATTTGAGCTGAATACCTATTACACAACTGACGGAAAACATCGGGATTACCTTTTGGTATGACAAGTATAAGTAAACTGAGAAAATTAAATAGTGGGATGCTTGGAAAAATTCGTACATCCGCAGTGCTACTGCTAATAGTTTGGACTGGCACGGACTTGTTTGTAGTTGTTAGTTTGCTTAGGAACACTTGTAATGACTTATTAGCATCACGAATATTGCCAGCGAGCAAATATGGGAAGATAACACGTGCTGCATAATGAGCTGCTGTATGAGAGTCGTCATGACTATACCACTCATATTCTAAGTTTGCAAGAATATTTGGAGAATCCTTTGTTCCTAACGTAAGATGTCGCTCAGCTTCGTAGACATCATGCTCTTCTGCATATATTGATCCCACAATATGATGTAAGTCTGGGTCTCCCGCAGGATACTGGCCATACTTAATAGACCATCTACAAAAAATTAGCCCCCAGTTTTTTTTTTCTCCAATCCGAAATAATCCATACCCTATCACATCTCCAACAAATTTCTTCCTAGTTGGTTCATCACTATCAAAAAGATGCAGCAATGTTAGAAGTTTGGCCTTATTATCCGCGTCGGGTTTAAGCTCTGCTTGGAGATAGACATCGATAAGCATTAACCCAAGATCTCCACCACTTCCTCCTTGATTCGATTCTAAAAGCGACTTTGCAACATTAAATAAGATGTTAATGGCCGAAGTCCAATCTTTGGCTTTAGTATATCGGGCAGCAACGACGCGTGTCTGCTGTTGTGCTTCATAAAATTGGCCTTCCTTAATCCTGGGGATAGGATCTTAATGATTAAATTAATAACTGAGTTTTCTTAACTCACTTTTCCTGAATCCGAGCAACTGTCTTCAGAATTTTATTGCTCATTTTGTGCCGAAGGTATTTTAATAAATTAATATGTCTGGAAGTAGGCAGAGATCAAGCAGAAAAACATAAGTTAGACTGTCATTGCATTTGTATCAATACAAAACCTTAGGGTACTCCGATATATCGATAGGGACCCGAAATATAACATCTGCTACGCCCCACTTTAGTCCTATTACAGTTGGCGCACACAGTTAAATAGTGGCGCTAGCTATGTTGGTCGTAGCTCAATATTCTCGGGTAAATAGAGGAATACTTTAAGTCTAGAGTCAAAGGGAAGTAGAAATATTACCTATAATAGAAAATTTAGATATATTGATCAATTGATTGATTGATTGATCAAGTTAAACTCTCATAAGCTTCTATCATAGCGCTTGTGAGTTCATAATTTAAATAGGTCATGACCACGGTATATGGGCAGCTTAAATAGTCCTGTAATCAATACACCTCGAAGCTATATCAAAGTCCTATATTTACTTATCTACTTTTTACCTTGTTAACCTAATTTATTTAAAAAAAAACATATAGCGGAAGTTATCCTAAGCCATCATGTATTCAGCTCAATGACGATAATCTTCGTGAATTCTTCAAAAATCAGGAGCATTGGCTTAAAACCAAATGATGGCTATACGTTTTTGAAAAATCCTTGGAAGAATTTGCGTCGGTAACTACTACTGAGAAGCAAAGCAATTCGAAAACTGTTCTAGATTCGGAAAAAGAGACCTTTTTGGGAGACATGATGCCTCTGCAAGCTATTACATACGTCAGCTGTTAAATTCTTTTGAGAGAGAACTTTTTGACTATATAAGCTGCAGTAAGACTGCATGGGATTCTCTGAAGCGCAATTATCATAGGAGGAACCCTAAGGATGTCCGGAAACTATAGAAATAAAGTACTCATTGGCAAAAAAAAGGGCTTCATATAAAACGAGCTTGGGTATAATTAAAAGAATCGAGGACAAAATTAATTGAATTTGATGATACAAAAGCTTCAGCATATACGGAAGCAAGTTTTTTCAGCTTTCTTTTAGAAGGACTTGATCCAAATATATATAAAAAAGAGCAAAAAATATTTTGGACCTTCAACCAAATTTATCAAGAAAGAAAAGATTAGATAGCTCGCAGATTTTTTTCGAAAAAAATGAGACAAACGATGAGCGAGACTTATCAGGATTAGCAGCAGCACGTGTCCAAAATAATAGACAAGTTGCAAGCCGCTATTCAAATCGATTCTTTACTCAAATACAATCAATATCACCACCTCACGCTGACTACCTAAATTCCAATGGAGAAGGAAATTGTTATATTTGTAATGGTCTACGTCACCATGCTCGGAATTTTAAGCTTGGACCTAAAGTCCAGAAATATGGCGAGAGACTCCATCTGGAAGATAAGGCAGGAAATTCGTCACGTAAGACATTACTTTTTTCTGGATCTCAACAAAAACATGCATCCAAATATGTGAAATTTAATGATCAAAGGGCACTATGAGAGCTCTCATAGTGGAGAAGGGAAAGTTAAAGGCTGTACCTCTGTATGGCAGAAAAAGCCATACAATCTAAGGTGTTTGATACGAGAGCCATGTTGAGAGAAGCTAAACTTCCTGTCGAGTTCTAGACTGAAGCTACTCGTACTCGTACGTATATCACTAATAGAATTAGACCAGAACCATTTTTGAAAGTCGCACTAACCATATCCTGTTAGGTTACCAATCACATAGCAAATCCCAAACATCAAAGATCAATCATGGTACTTAATTTATTATAATTATATCAGCTGTTTATATGGATCGCACTCGCAGGATGGAATTGAAACAACATATTTGCGAAGAAAAAAATCCATATCTCGCCCTAATTTTATTATAGTATCATAGGAAAAGTCAAATATTAATCTAAAGCTACTTACAAAATCTCGCAATGGTTGCCCGACAATTTGAAGTAACACACAAATATCTTCCCATTCGCGTTCAAGGGGGTGGCAGTAAATTGGAGCTAAAATTACTATCAATAGGTTTTCAATTACTGAACGAGTAGTATTCGTCGCTTTATCAATCCTTGAGCATGATTAAGCTCACTGGAAGTGTTGGACTTATTAGGGCCGGTCAGATATCTCTTTGGAATGCTAAGCAAATCTGCTTAGGAGAAATCTGCTTAGGCAGTTACTAATCAAAAACCCCAGCCCTTTTCATCATCACCAACTTCGAAGCCCTACATCAAATTCAATTCCTTTTTTAGATACTTCTAAATTCGATGGAACATTAAAGGATCAAATGTATAATATACACATTTTTTTCAGCGAAAAACAGGCTTCTGGAGAGTGAGAACGGGAAAACTTAAGTGATGTGTTTTTTAAATTTTTGATCAATAAGTTCACAGGCCTGTAAATACCATTTCTTAACCATTTAATTCTCTAAAAATTAGAGTGTATGATAATAATATGAATACAAAAATTTTATAACTTTTTGAATTATACTTAAAAAAAATATTGACTGCGACGTTGGGCTTCGAAGTTGGTGAGGATGGAAATGTGGTGATTTTGGTGTGGTTTTTGATTAGTAACTGCCTAACAGATTCTGATTACAAATCCTAAGCAGTTTTTCCCTTAAGCAATTGCTTATAATTTGTATTCAGAAAACCACAACAAAATCACCACATTAAATCATCACCAACTTTGAAGACCGATGTCACATTCAATTCGTTTTATAGTTAATTCAAAATCTAGCATGAAGTCTTAGTATCAAATCTGTAATTTTCTTATTTTTTGCAGCGAAAAAAAGTGTCTAGAGAGTATTGAGAGAATAAATGAACTGATGTGTTTTTTGAAATTTAAATCAATATGTTTACAGGCCTGTAAATACCATTTGTCAACCATTTAATTTTCTAAAAAATGGACTGTATGATAATAATAGGTATGAGATAATTATTTAAGCAGTCAGACATGTAGTTAAACAAACATTGATGTTGTTGTGGTGATAAGAGTTTGACGCAAATGTAACTTTGAAGATTATGGTGTGGTTATTGATTACAAATCTTAAGCAGTTTTCCCTTCAAGCAATTGCTTAGGAACACTTGGTTTAAGTCTGAGCCTCACTATTTTCATCCTTGTCATGAGCCAGCCGAGCTGTATGCTTCGGCTATTTTAATCCGCCTAGTTGTCCAATCCTTGTTAGCTTGCACAACTCTTATGTCGCTATGCACAACACATGTGATCCAATTCTTCCCTTCACTATGTGTCGTCCCAGGCGATGATAGCCCTTGACGAGGAATGCAGTTTGCTGCGTCTACAATAAGTCCAACACTCCCAATGAGCTTAATCATGCCCAAGGATTGATAAAGCGACAAATACTACTCTTTCAGCAGTTAAAAACTTATTGATAGTACTTTTAACTCCAATTTACTGCTGCCTCCTTGAACGCGAATGCGAAGATATTTGTGCGCTACTTGAAATTGTCGGGCAACCGCGGCAAGCTTTATTTTCTGTCCAAGTGCGAGTTATGCACTGAATATGCATAAAATACCTTTTCAGAATAGCAGAGCAAGCAGTCTCAATAATTTATATGTCAGAGATTGTGATGTATCTAAAAGTCAGCATCGTATGCTAAGTAGGTGGCCGCAGATTAATAATGTGATTTGATAATCGAGAGAATCATCTATGATATTTGTTATATCTCCCAATTATGATTCATCGGATAATGATAAATATTTTGATAACAGTACTTTTAATCGCACTGTCCGGTGCGCAGTAATGCATGTTGCACGCCATCACTTCTATTGTTGGGACGGCGAATCCATAGTATCATCATGCAAATTGGCTATGCCCATCGCCGCTCAGCCTCGATCTTACCTGTTGAACAATATTACCGAGACAGTCCACTGGAAATAGAAAATAATCAAAATAAGCTTTCCTCCATTTCTACAGCTTTCTTGAAGACGAAAAGAATACTACGTTCACGACAACGGCTCGTTGTGGTCTACATAATCTTAATTTTTACCATATGGATATTCTACACTCGTTCTTCTATGAGATCGCTCTCAGTATGGCTAAGCCGGCCAGAATCAGTCGATTTAAAACCTCCATTCGATAGTCCTGAAGCTCTTCATATGTCCCAGCAAAACTCAACACATCCAATATGGAAATTAGTACAAGAAAATCAACTTAAGTGGGAAACCTTGCTTAGTAGACAGTCTCAATCCCTCTCCAAGGCAGTATCAGAGTATCGAAAACGATATGGCATACCTCCACCACCAAATTTTGATAAGTGGTATGAGTTTGCGAGGGCTCGAAATGTCCAACTGATTGATGAGTTCGATAATATTCAGGAAATGTTGACACCATTTTGGGGCTTGAAGCCGGCTACAATAAGAGCAAGAGCTCGAGAAGCTATTGGATTCGACTCCAATAATTTAATTGGTGCTCTAATAAGAAATGGAGAGTTAAAAAAAATTGCTGGAGGTGGAGAATGGCAAATGAATGCAACAGCCTATATGATGAAAGGATTCGTCAACTATCTCCCAGATATGGATCTCGCATTCAATATTCATGATGAACCTCGAGTCCTTGTTCCTCATGATGATTTATCAAGATTAGTTCTAATTGCCAATAATGTCAGCAAACCAGCTGCAAATGCTACTCACCAGCCGAAAAATGCATGGTCTGAGAGGCCCATAGGGTTAGGTGATGGGAGCCGCTTTGAAAATGTGAGGAGAACGAGATTCAATGTTTTTGCTCATCAGCCAACTTGGACCCATGCAAGAATGTCATGTTCACCTAGTAGTCCATCAAGAATGCTTGAGGATGGACCAAAGATGGATAATATTAGTACATATGCCACTGAGTATTTAGGGTTTGTTTTTAATCAAACAGCATTTTCTGATATATGTTATTCCCCAAGCCTTAGTGAGACATATGGCTTCTTTGATAGACCGAATGCTTTCAATGTTGCGCATGACTTGATGCCTGTATTCTCTCAGTCTAAAATTTCATCGTTCAATGATATTCTCTATCCTTCACCATGGTATTGGTCTGGAAAAGTCCCCTATGAAGACTCGTTAGATCTACCTTGGACAAAGAAAAAAGATCAGATATATTGGCGTGGATCTACTACCGGAGGCTTCAGTAGAGATGGCAGTTGGAGACGACAGCATCGACAACACCTGGTTCAAAAAATCAACTCAAATGGTAAGGCAAAAATTTTGGTAAACAGAGGTAATGAGACGGGTGACGACTGGCAAGTTAAAGAGATACCAAGAGGTGAGTATAGAGAGCTTTTTGACGTTCATTTCTCTCACGTTGGTCAATGTGACCCAGGGGATTGTGACGCACAGAAGGAATTCTTTGGAATTAAAAAACAGGCAAAGCAAAACGATGCATGGAAGTATAAATACTTAATTGATATCGACGGGAACGCATTTAGTGGGAGATTTTATGCGTTCCTGAAAAGCAGGAGTCTTGTTTACAAGTTAGCAATTTTCAGAGAATGGCATGAACAATGGCTTAAGCCATGGGTTCATTATATTCCAATGACGCTGATAGGAGAAGAATGGGTAGAATTAGTAAGATGGTTTGCGGGTGAAGGCTTGGGGAAAAAAGAGGCTAAAAGAATTGCGCTTCAAGGACGAGAGTATGCAAACAAAATGCTAAGGAATGAAGACCTAGAGGTTTGGTTTTTCAGACTTTTGCTAGAGTAATATTTATCATGTATATTTAAAAGAATATTACTAATTCTGTCTAGGTACGGTCGAATAGTTGACGATAACCGTGAATCCATAGGCTATGTGGCTTAAAATCATGACTAACTAATTCGATCCTATTTTTCAAAAAATTATACTAATACAAAGGTGCCCGAATCTCTCGAAAGTATATATCCCATGAAAGGAAAAGATATTAAAGATTTATATAACATTTAAATTATAGAATTTAGGTAAATAGAAAGTCCATTGTATAATAGAGAGACCCTGCATATGTACGAGTTAGGAAGGAGTTTTGTTTCTCGCTATAAAAAATAGTCCAACCAATGAAAAAATATAAACTGTAAATATAATAAGCTCATCCTCAAAAATTAAATGTGTAAGAGCCCTTATTATGCTTTGACAGTCTATGATCATCAAAAATTGCAATAAAATATAGGTCGCAAATGAGAGAGGGAGCCTACCCGCCCTCTTTCTTTTTCCCAATACTCTCAAAGTGTGCTCCAATAACACGGGAATCCGTATTTTGAAATTTAGACGCGGATTATACGTCCCTATGTTGAGAGATCTGTGTAGTATATACACACGTATGACCCGTGTAGAACCCTTCCCATTTTCTAAACGCAAAAAAAACCTCTTGATCTCAAGCTCAAATAACGCTTCAGAAAACGTGACGCAGCTATTTACTTTGAAAAAAAAATATGGTTCCTTCCAGTAATATTACAGTTAATCACTGCATATCCTTCTCTTTTACATATTTACATTGTTATTATTTTTCATCGTTTGTCCAGACCTCCTTATCTTCCGTGGTAGATTCTTAATAGTAAAGAGGGATAGA
Organism: Erysiphe neolycopersici; assembly: GCA_003610855.1. Lineage (NCBI taxonomy): Eukaryota > Fungi > Ascomycota > Leotiomycetes > Helotiales > Erysiphaceae > Erysiphe > Erysiphe neolycopersici. Next base: position 3,399 of record MCFK01007121.1, on the reverse strand, counting down.
ATATCTAGGCGTCAGTATTGATGTGTTCAAATATCAAGGTCACAGAAGTTAGTCAATGGCCCTTCACTGATTAATCTCAATCATTCACACTCACACTCACACAATCACTCTATCATTTCCTCTACATGTTATGTATAAATTTTTAAAGCGATTCACCATATAACTCCTTTTTCCCCATATTAATAGTTATGGCCTCATCCGAGCCTCTCAATTTATGTTCTAATCACATCGATTCTCTGAAAAGCTACCTTCCAAATCACAACAAGTCAGAAGAGGCGAAGAGAAATGACGGCAAAACTAGTTTACCTCATGTGACACTTACTTATGCGGCATCACTTGATAGCACTATTGCTGCTATTGCCGTTGCGCCAAAGACAACTACTACAACGTTGATATCAGGATATGAAACTAAAGCAATGACCCACTATCTCCGTGCGGTTCATAGCGCTATTCTTGTCGGCTCTAACACGGCTATAACTGATGATCCACGTTTAACGAGTCGTTGGATTGGTGCCGTCGATAAAGCTACAAATCCTCTTGAATATCAGCCACGTCCGGTTATTTTAGATCCATCTGGACGTTGGCTCGCTGGTTTAACTGGGAATGAAAAACTTTTACGTCTTGCACATGATGGTGATGGCCACGCACCTTGGGTAATAACAGATACAAATGTGACTATAGAGTTGAAAACATTGACATGTTTACAATCTACAGGTGGAAAATGGCTAAAGGTATCACTAGGCTACGAAGGGAGAAGCAAAGGGGTAGATTGGAATGTGGTATTATCTGAATTGATGTGTTTGGGTATTCAAAGTGTGATGGTAGAGGGTGGCGCTACAGTGATTAATGATTTATTACGGAAAAAGAATCGACGTTATTTATCTAGCATAATAGTAACCATTGCACCGATTTTTCTAGGTGCGGGCGGAGTAATCGTCTCACCTCACAGGGAAGATATATCTGATAATACGGTTTATAATTTGAGAGAAATAAAATGGATACAAATGGGGAAAGATGTTGTTATGGCTGCCCTGTCTTAAATTGTATCCTTATCAACTGGTCGGAAAAAAGATAGAATTTGATGAACTTTTTACCCACGCCTGTTAGGGCAAAAAGCTATTAAAAATGACTCATATTAGTTTAGAACATATTGCTAATTTACTCCAGGAAAAGAAAAGCGATTTAGTTCTACCATCCAATTAAATCTTTCTCGTGCGACTGTTATAGAAAGCGGCAATGACGTCCAGATAAGTGTAAAATTTGGCAGCAGAGTCTCACGGCTGGGAAGCCAGAAATGTGTTACAGTTTTTAAAGGCGATGTTATCAGGATTACGACAATCCTTATAGATATGTACGCTTCCAGATATGATTGAAGTGGTGAGAAAAGGAGCAGTCTGCTGGCGAGGAAGATTCACGCTTAAATTTTGAAAAACATCTCGTCAATCTATTTTTTTGATGCCATGAAAATCAGCATGTAAAATGTCTTGTTTTGACGGTTAGGTGGTAAACTATTAGTAATGGGTTCAAACTTGTAGTCCCAGGCACAATGCAGCGGTCAATTGTTGGCATTCTTATAAAGATAAAATACTCGGCATGGTAGTAGAGTTCTGATAATTCACATTACCTTATCACAGCTCTCACTATATCATTGATGATTTCATGGCAAACGACTGTCATCTTCTGCCGTCATAGAGATGAGTAGTAAACAGTTCTGTGTTGAGTTATGGTATTAAGTTACAACAGATAAGATATGTCAACGTTTGGCTCATAATACCTATCCTCATTTGAAACTAGCGTAGGGCTATGACTTTTCACATTAAGAGTTCTTACGGTAGGCAGACGATATATCCACAGGGAGCCAGCGTAGAACTTTCTCATCAGAACTCCTATGTTGATTCTACTTGGATTTGACGGATTATGTACACAGCGCAGATCTGAAAGGTCGAGAGATCCTTTCCGCGTCCATTCCGGGTATGATTCAGCATAAGAGGTTACACGTTCTTATACCTTGATAAAAATCGTGGTAGTAAAATGGACGATTCCATACTAACTGTAACAATAAAGTATCTATAAAATGAGGATTTGTGAGCTTCGAACCTCTGAAGAAGTTTGTTATGCGCGGTGTGTCGATTTAGGCTTAGTGGAATGGGATTTGGAGACGGCCTGCTGACAAATTAGATAAAAAGCAAATCCTAGTCAAAAACCCTCGTCTAAATCCCACAAGCTTAAAATAAATTAAGCCCTGATAATTTCGAGCTTTCATTAATCCAATATAAACCATTCTTCGAGGATCAAAAGATATCACACACTTAAGATGGTTTGTAGACTCTGACTAGATAATCATTTCAGAGGAGAAGCTAACTATCTGTCAGTCTGACGTAGAAGAAGATCCAACTCCCGTTGTCGCTGAGGCCGAGGAAGTTGAAATATCCGGAGATGCTCAATCTAAAGGCCAAATGTCCGTCCTCGATGCTCTAAAAGGCGTTCTAAGACTTGCACTTATTCATAATGGTCTTGCACGAGGCCTCCGTGAAGCTTCCAAAGCTCTAGATAGACGAGAGGCACATATGTGTGTCCTTAGCGAAGCGTGTGAAGAAGAAGCCTACAAGAAATTAGTGGTAGCTTTATGTTCAGAGCACAAAATACCGTTGATCAAAGTACCTGATGGAAAGCAATTGGGTGAATGGGCTGGTTTATGTACGTTTACGGTGATGATTGAAACCAAAAATTACTAATGCAAAGTTTCAGGTGTCCTTGACCGAGAAGGAAACGCTCGTAAGGTAGTGAACTGCTCATGTGTCGTTGTTAAAGACTGGGGTGTGGAATCTCCAGAACGATCAGTTTTGCTTAATTACTTCCAAACTGAACAATAGTTCCAACATATTATCGATAAAAAGCTAGTTGTGCCAAGTCTTCAAAATTTAAAAATGAGTTTGACGCTTAAATCTATCCAAATATTAGATGAAATTTTCTTATATAGGCACAAAGTTCAAGTGATTAAATCCATACCTATCACTTGACCTGAAATAACATTATTTCTAGCTAATTACTCCGCTAACACTATTTTTTCTTTACTACAATAGACGATAAAAAAAATTCTTGTCCATTCAATCTTTTAATTTCAAGTTTCTGTTATTCCTCCCTTAATTATTCTTGTAAACTTGCAATCTACCGCCTAATCTAATTTTCTTATCTCCTCTCTTGCCCTATTCTTTGCTTAGTGAGCTTGCGGAGATTACGCTGCGTCAGAATTGCAAATCATCGAACTATGTATTATATCTCTTAGAAGCCAGATTAAAAGTTTAGCTCATCAGATCTAGACATTGTCTTCCAGATCATCATACTGTCAAAATTCTCAAGACAAAACGCATGGTAATAGTACAGTAGAACCTGTCTAAT
>MCFK01007118.1:0-11105 GCA_003610855.1 Erysiphe neolycopersici | reverse complement strand
GTATTCTTTCAGCCGTTGACATAAATAGCTTTCGGTTTATAGAATACACCGACTACGTAGTCCCAAGAATTTAAAATACTTCTGCTTTCGGTTTATAGAATACACCGACTACGTAGTCCCAAGAATTTAAAATACTTCTGCTGATAGGCTTGAAGCGGGGTAAAGTGTCAGTTTCAATCCTTATCATCGAAGAAATCTCTACCTGTCGGAACACTACCTTGATCTATTCACAAGCTTGTGAGGGATTACTCAAATCATTTATTTTTATTCTCTATCTATTCTTATCCTATGGAGAGAAATTCTGTAAATACATTGATGCCTTTCTTGAAACGCTATTCCCTATAAGGAAAGGTCTCAACTGGACCCTTGTACATAACATTTTGTCAGCCATTTCACACTGGCGATAAACTAAAAAATAATGAAAAAGTCACTTATCGTTATATTAGGTAGCCCTTTATCTTTCAACCCACTGATTCGGTTTGACACAGGTTGAATTTGTATCAATAAGTTTCTTGAGTGCATGGCAAGGTTTTTCCTTGGTTATCGCATCTGCAGGGTTGGAAATTCCTTCGATCCATCGAACTTCAGCTATTTCCCTACTTTCGAATGATTGACGGAGGCACATGAGATCTATCATAAGCCTCTTTTCTTGAGTTGTTCCTAACTTTGCTAAACAATCGTACAGAGATTTCTTTTCTGCTAGCAATGGTTACAGTTCCTTTATATTTTGAAAAAGAAGTGAACCATTTCTTTTGGGAAGTCATACGCGTTGTGCATCCAGAATCCAAAATCTAGTGAGAAGGAGACAATTTATTAATTATAACAAAAAGCCTTTTCCGAGACCGAATCTTCGTCATTACTTTGAAACATCGATGTAGAAATAGTGTTTGCTGTTTCTTTATATCTTACTTTTTCCTTCCCCTTTTTGTGTGAATATTCTGCTGCGAGTTTTCGATAATTTCGGTGATTGTGTCCTTTGAATGTGTACCCCCTCTTTCTACACCAAAAGCAATCCAATTCTGAACTTCCGTGTCTCATTTTAGAGTCTTGCATATTAGAAGAGAAATACGCCTCTGATGAAGATGAGCATTAATATCATCACATGAAAGATTGTCAATTATATTTGCAAAGGAGGACGGTGGAGAGCGAAAAAGGCACATTATTCAAACCTCTTCAATAGAGAGAAAGTCTTTTAACGCCTTGGCTTCCGTTCGTTTGGATTGAATGCACCTAGAAAGTATATGTTGGTAGGCGATCTCGAAGTTAGACAATTGAGAAGATGGATCTGCTCCTTTATTCGTCTTCATGTCGAAAAATTCCGAGAATAGAGCAAGGGTCGAAGTTGTTGTTTCATGGTCATATTTATTCTTAAGCAACTTCATAGCGACATGGGCTGATTCTGGATGATCGGCGACAGAGCTGACGGTATCTTGGAGTTCTGTACATACTGCACAGAGAAGGAGAGCGTAAGCTGCGTCATTGTTCTTAACGTACTTCTCTCTTTCTTCAGCCAGTGTGTTCTTGCTTCCGAGTGGAACGGAAGTTTGGCGTGTCTTTTTTCTTTCATCATCGCAAACATATGGCCATAGGCCAGCACTATGGAGCGAAACATCCCATTAATTGTACCATGATCGAAAGTTGGGTTTACCAACCAAAGTTGTTGGGCAGGACTTGAAATCTTTGATTGAAATGATAGAAGACATGATATTTATTCAAGGGACTTTGAAGAATTTAGTGCTGGATTATGTTCTTGAAGAGCGCCATTCCGGGCTCATAACCTATTGAAGGTTATGAGCGATGAGCAGGAGAGACATCCATAACCTTTGAGAAATTTTGACTGTGATGATAGGAGGCAGAATTATGATATGAATGATTATATTTTTATCTATTTCATCACTTCAGTTCAAATTTCTTTTTTACTTGTTGGAAGGTCTCTAATTTATATACACAGGTGAACCCTTATTTTCACCATCCTATGTTACGGTAGAACACTTTATGGAATCAAATAAGGCCTCTTAGATATCTATTTTAAACGTTTAATAAATTGGTTAATGAGAAAATTTGCTATGCACTTAATAATCAAAAACCACACCAAAATCTTCAGAATTGCATTATCTTCAGACTCTTATCACAACAACATCAATATTTTATCAAATTAGAATTTAAAAACGTATACAAAGAAGGCAATCCTGAAAATAGAGCTCCAGTACCAAAACATTGGCACGCGAACTTCGCTATCGCAGCTTCGGAAATGGATTTGTTGCCTTGAAGTTGGTTGGCGGGCTGAGAGCAAAACAGACGAAGATTTCCTGGGGTCACATCATAAGGCGTCATCGGCTGAATTGAGAGGTATGGTCTTAGCTGATAAGAAATTGGATATTTTGGTGTTTGTGGGGTAGTGGATGATGAAAAGAGTTGACTAACGCGCTCAGGGTCATCTCATGTTGAGTGGCTGCCTCAAGCAGTTCAGGAGAGTAAGTGATATAAGGGAGATTCCAGAAATGGGAAGGAAGTAAGGTTATATTTTTAGATCTAGAGAGATCATGCTCTAATAGAGGATTTGTAGTGTTTTGGATACCTGGCATTTCACTCATTACTTCTGAAATTTCAAGACTTATGAAAGAGTCACAACGGTGGAAGATGAGGGAGCAAGAGTATCTGGGGAATCAGGTACTCTGTAGCTCAGATAAATTAAGACACTTAGTAATGTCAGATTAGTGGGCTGACGTTTTGGTGAAAGATGTTGATAAATATAGATGTCAAAAGGTCAGTTATCTGAAGAGGACTGAAGGGGACCAAGAATACACAGAAGGTAATCTCAAATTGGTATTATTGACAAAAAACTAAGCGTAATGAATCTATCTACAGCGAGATATGACCCTCTAAATACAGTTTCTCTCCTATGATTCAAACTAAAAATACTACTTTAGCTGTTTGACCCAAACAGTCGGATATGTAAAATTTAGAAGTTTTAGCAAAGGTGAGACTAAGCGATACACGAGGATAAAAATAGGAATCGTATAATGATAAAAATAGAAGGTTAGGTTTAATTTAGCGAGATCTGACAAGCTTAATTAAACAATGAGCCAAATTCTTAATTTACAAGTTTGGTTGACTCATTCCCAATTCCCATGTGACGCTTTATGGAGAGAAAATAACGAATTATTGATTGAATATTATCATATCTAATATGAAGTTCTGGTTTGTTGTAGCTTTAATAACATGATCTGGAGCAAAATATAAGTAGTCTTTCTTATCGGACAAATCTGCTTAGGTACTACATTCAATATTGCACATACTGTTTTCTGGGGATACCCAGTACGATTAAAATGGATATTTGAATACAGATTAAACAAACAGACTTTACTGACTGCTAAATTTACCTACTCCTATGTTTTAAGTTACGGATCGTAAAATTATCTTGATTAACTCAATTCAAACCATATTTTCCTAGTTCTATGTAATTCTTTGCTTAGACCATATCAACATAAATCTGAGAGCATAAATCTCAAAACCATTGGTTCAAAAAGACCATCTTGAAATATTTAATTATAACTAGAAAGTAGCTTCAGTGTCGGATACGCACTAGATCAGGATTCCAACTCAGAGGTGTCAGATCATGAAAAGTCTGCAAAGTAATTATTACAGCATCCGAAATTAGATCCAAAACAAGAGATAGACCCTTCAACCCTGGAGTCGTAAATACGTAATATACTGAAAAAACAAAATCTATAATTTGGGTCGTTCATTACATAACGAGTAGAAAGCGCACAGGAGATTGCATACCTTGAGTAAGATAACTGTGTTTTATAGCATCGAAATCTATACTTTTATCAAGCTTATTCCAAGTCAAATATGCCTCACTCCCTGCCAACGATAAAACTCAAAAGGGAGAATTATTTCGTTGATTAATCAACAACAGTACTTTGGCGAGTGCTACAACTTTATTCTATTGGAAGGATATAATTTATTAAATACCTAAGATCCTGCTATTATACGGAGAAAAGGCTGGCCAGATGGCTTGGGCAACAAAAAGATGCCAAAGCCCTCCTTTTGATACTACTCATGTGAGCATTCTGCGTTAAAATTAGCCCGATCTTCTCATATAGGTAGCCAAGTCAGTCGAATAGAAATTAACAAAAAGAGGGTTTAAGTCGTGATGAGCAGACTCAATCTATAATTTGACGAGTTCCTGCACACATATTTTCTTTTCTTCACTTAGGATCTAGTGTACAAGCTCGGGGTTACCGAATTGAGTTAATCATCTATATTGAAGCAGGTGTTAAAATACATGACTGTTGGTCAAACAAAATGTCCTACACTCTCAACGAAATGGAGTTGGAGCTGTGATCTTCATTGCGTTAGGATGAAAGAAGTAAGGCGTTGGGAGATAGATCTTAGATACCCTGTACTATTTATTATATTCATATTAGCGAGTGTAGAAGAGCTAGCTTGAGCTTGCGATACATAAAGGAGAGCCAGTTAGCGGGTCTCCATGAAAAAGATAACGGTAGTTTTAATACACGTTTATTTAACCAAATACCTCTTCCAATTTCACCCGCTTGTAAGAATCGTAATTTAATAGCAGGTACGTATCCTAAAATCACAGAGCTGAAACCTAAACTGAATAATTGATTATACCCGAGGAATAAGTTCCAGGAAGAGCATAAAACTGAAGATTAAAAATAATGTACCAAATGGATAATAAATCTTTGAAATTAGAGGTTAATGATAATACAAATCAAATTTGTGAGGTTGGAGCTTATATGAAGTGGGTAATCCAACTTCTTTAAATCTAACGACTTCCAAAATTCCTGGTCATAAGTATTAATTAGTACTGTTTGAAACAAAACATCTCGAGTTATATGGAATGACTAGCATTGGCAGTGATCATGATAGAAACGAAGTTTGTTTTACTCTGACTATCCTAACGGAATAATGTGGTTATCTAATATACATTGTTCTTTCTTTCCTCTTCTCTATCAAAAACTTGGAAGTGACTATCGAAGCTACTCAAGGACGTATTAGCTAGCTTATGCTCAACGCTTAATAAGCATAGGAACAACGGCAGTCAAAATGCCAAATCGTGACAAAACAAAACCCGTTTACCCTCAAGGGAAGGGTCGCTCGCTCGCTTAGCTTCAAAATCCCAGTTCAATAGTTTCACCATCCATCAAGTCACAATATCTACAGGCCATGACATCTGGAGATGTTTTTTTTGGAGAGGTCTGTCATATGCACAATACGTGAAAAATTCCAAAAGTTGAGTAGTAATTTATCCATCCAGATGTGCGATGGTCAATTTCAGTTGATATCGCAGTGTATGCATGCAGGCATAATCCTTCTGTCGTCACAACAACAACAGAGTGATGACGAGCACCTGATCAGGCTTTGACTAGGAGGGATGAGGAGTCAATCAACGATGGGAAACGTAGGGGTCTATCTATCTATCTATCTATTTATTTATTTCTTTCTTTATTTATGCTATGTTATTATGTTATGAGTAAAAAAGTAAGGGCTCCCTTTATTTTTCAGCCGTCAGAACACTTCCCCGTCATTAAAAATTAAATTTAGTTTTGGATCGTGCAATGAGATGTGATGTTTGATGATTGGACAAGACTAACAAAGGAAAGGATACTTTACAATATATAGACTAGCGCTAAAAAAAAGGTTTTATTCCGGGGGTACGGTAATCAATCCCGATCTTTCTGGAAAATTTATTTAATCAGTTTATTTAATGCTTTATCTATAATTTTAAACATCTAGGGAAAGGGAGGGAGCGAGGGAGCGAGGGAGCGAGGGAGGGAGGGATCGTAAGCTAATTAACCAGGATCATTTATATCATACCTGCCCTACAACTTACGGATTCTTTCCATAAATTGATAGATTGTGAGTAAGGAAATTGAAGGTTATTTGACATAGTGAATGACATGTAATATCGGATACCCAAATATTAAATTCCCATCTTTTCCTCACGTTTGCGCGGCTATATTTCCATCTCTGGTTAGTGGGGTCAGCTAGCTTCCCGATGAGAGATGGATCCCTTGAGACAACAAGAATATAAACATTCATTCCCTCTGTGCTTCTTCTTCTACTACAGCTTCTACTCCTTCTCAACCCCCCCGTTATATCCTTGGCAGTCAGATAACGTGTCTTGTTGGTATATCTTTTGGCTTGGCTTTGCTTGGCCCATCATGACCTGACAACTCAACCTGGCCCACCCCCCGGGACGAACGGACGGACTGACAGATAATCGGGACATTCTCTTGTATTCAACAATATGAGCAAACAAACAAACAAACTCCTCTGTTAATGCGCTAGACCCGTTTACAAAGTTCTAAAAAAAAAGCGGTTTGGTGTTTGTCTAGTTTGAGGAAAGACCTGGATATTTGAATTACATCTAATAGAAAATTAAAATTAGAAAATTATAAGTAGAATTTTCCTTCGCGGTATTTTTCTATGAGGCTCTACAGCAAGGATCAGTCATCTTCTATCAAATATCAAATGAGCTAATTGCTTCCTGCTCTCTGTGTCATTTGTTTTTGTGGCGAATCTTCATCCAAACTCATTCATGAAGTGAGTATACAGACAGGCCCCTGCATTTCTAGCCCTCAGATCCAACGACGAGTCATGTTAAAGAACAGTGGGAAACAATGTTCATTTCCAATAAAAGATAGCATACTGTTCTCATCTGTCTCATTAGCCCAAACTTACTCATGAGAAACTTAGTGTATATATTTTCTGAAACCCATTAATATACTAATCTCCAAGAAATGATCGAGAATTTAAAATTGTGCTTCGAGAATGAGGATACTTGATGTGGCATCCTTTACAATTTCAGTCCACCCTCCATTATGTCTCTTTGATTATCTATTTGTTTGGAATCAGCTACAAGAGTCCACTATGTGTTTAAGACATCATCGTGTCATAGACATACTGCGGGAACTTCCGAATCTACTACTCTTTCAGGGTTCAGGTATCTTGTGCCCCAAAAATGCTTATCGAGTTTGTGTAGCAAGCAATAGAGTATGATCACACGCTCACTAGTTAAGATGAAGATATGCTGTAGATTCATTGTCAGCATTTAGTCACCAGAAGAATGTGGTCGAATCGCGTTATAAGGATGTTCTTTTAGCTCCCAAAAAATGCCCTGTCGACATCAATATCGTAAAAAATAATCGGATGGGTTAGTTTCCCCGATATTACACTCTTACGATATTGAAATGAATTGGATTTTGGGGGCTCGTCCAGCATCTTGACAACGCGACTTAATTGCTGTTTTGTTGGAAACTTCGCAGCGATTGTGAAAATTTTCGTCCAAAGATTTCTATGTTTTATTAAGACGACGCCAGGTGCTGACGGTGATTCGCATAAACTATTTTCCGCCTACAGTAGTCAGTCGTTAGATCCACTTTGCTAGCCATCTACATTGTGTCTGAAACCACTTATAACAAAGTTTAATCAAATTGTCATGTCTCTGACAGGACAGTCCTTCCTTTAGATTTCATGAGTAGCTAGGGCTTTTACTCTGAATCAGATCTCAATTGAAGAAGTCCCAAGCGTTATCTGTTCTTGGCATTCATTAATTTAGCTCTTTGGAGCTCCGGTATCAGTGACACCCCCCTATGTATGTGCCTGCCTATACAACCCACATGGCCATCTCGTCCAAGTAGTTCCTTTTTTCCAACGTCCGGGAGAGCTAATCAGCATATGAACATCTACTGTTTACTAGTCTCAAAACTCTACATTATTATCAAACTCATCGCATCCAAACCTCCCCGCCCGACTCATAACACTATACCTCTGTGCAAACATGATGGGATATATCGCTGTCGCTCTCTCCTCCTGATAATATCAGTAAATTATTTCGAGTACTTTCTGGGCGAGCTGTACATTTCGTTGCGATTATTATCAGTGCTAGTGTGAGAAGCTTTGCATTCCCATTCAAGTTCGCAGCGTCAAAGTGCAGATAAGCCGACACTTGTCATCGGCTCTACTGTCTTTGTCGCGGATACATACATTCATAACAGTTGAAAGGGAATCTTTATCACATAAAAAAGTTCAAACTCTCCGAACTTTGAACTCAGGTGCCATGCCGTATGTCGCTCTCATCAATTTATAATTCACCTAAATCGCGTTTAACTCGCCGGGATAATCTAAGAGCACAGTTATAACTAGTACAGATCACCAAATGATAAAAATTGTTGACTACTGCACTCGGCAGAGCTTTTTCCTCCTTCCACCACCGAGTACAAACCAGAAAGCTTCTGCGATCCCTATTTAAAAAGCTCTCTCTAGTAAATTCACAAATCACTTATTGGAAGAGAAGATGGATATTGCTGCTTTATCAACTGCCGTGATGGGACCTCCTGCCCGAATCAGTCCCGAAAATGAGTCTAATGGTACGCATGATCAGATAGTATCAGGAGACCAAATTCAAACATGTAACTTGTCGGGCCCAAATTTACCTGCTGTGGGTGGTCAACAACCAAAAGTGGTACAAACTGCTTTTATTCATAAGCTGTACAAGTGAGTACTGAATGCTCATATCACTCACAAAAGATCCTGAAAATTTCCAGTATGTTAGAGGATCCAAGTATGCAACACTTAATAACGTGGTCGGAAACTGAAGATAGCTTTGTGATGTCTCCCTCCAATGATTTCGCAAAGGTCCTCTCGTAAGTTAAAGAATCATGATAAAAAGGATATCTCACATTTTTATAGTCAATACTTTAAGCACACCAATATTTCGTCTTTTGTGCGCCAGTTAAACATGTATGGCTTCCATAAAGGTTAGTTTCAAGGCACTAAAATTAATTGGAGACTAAATCTTATGTCTTATAGTGAGTGATGTCTTTCAGACAGGGTCACCAGAGTCTCCATTATGGGAATTTAAGCACGGCAACGGTAATTTCAAACGAGGGGATCTTATAGGGCTTCGAGAAATCAAACGTAGAGCATCGAGGCACGCTTTAGTACATAGAGACTCATACTCAGCTCCAAAACATTCTCCATCACAATCTGGTGCTGCGCCTGAATCAAATCACGTTCAACAAATTCAAGCACATGAATCTACAGAACCTAGATTAGTAAGTATAGAGCATACAATATGCGAGATGTATGCCCTTCTACATCGAATAGAGGAAAATTCGCAAATTGTACACTCCAGGAATCAGTATGTAATTGAGGCTTTATCACGCTCTCTACAAGTGAGTAAATTATGACCCATCTCATTTTGTATTATCCGTTTTGAACCATGCTCACTCAAGGGTAGTTAAACCAAGAAATGTCTAAAGCTATACTATCCATAATTCCAAATTCCGACTCACAAATTCATCGTGATGGTTAGCACTAATTTAGAGCCGAAAATTTATTCTGGCTAACATAATTACAGTTGCTAATATGCAAGTCGAAGTTCAGAGGCAAGCTGAACTAATTCGAACCCTTGACGAAGCTACAGAATCCCGGCCATATTTTCCAAATACACCTCCAGAGAATTCTTCACTATCTCCACGCCAAGAACCCTTAGAAGATCCACGACGTAGTCAAGGAATAGCAATATCATCGCGTATTAACTATAACCGCCAACCACTGCATTCTCAAATACCCACGGTACAAGGAAGAATCGATCCGGTTAGAATAAATAACCCCCAATTATCTCCAGGCACACTTAGAATCCATCCTCCTCATCCGATTCCATCCTATCCATACGTAAATCCCATGCCTCACAAATCGCCACCCACAAATCTTATGCGCCGTCACACATCTGCTGATATTCGGAATGTGAACAGGTGGCATACAAATCCGCATTCAAATGCTGCCCGTCATGATTTATTGCAGAGGTCCTCATCACCAAAGCGCGGTCAAGTGAGCATTAAAGAAGAGCAACGCATACGTGATAGCTTTAGCACTTACTCTATATCCAATACATCTCGTCAATTTAATTTAGAAAATACTCGCCCTACCACACCTCCATCAAGCTTAAACGGCTTGAGTGGGGATCATCTTAATAACTGGTCATGGAGCTCCGGCAAAGACAAATCAGGAATACCCGGGCCTCCCACCAGAAGAGGAAGCATGGCACACATTCTGAATCCTGCTGATACGGCTGAACGAAATGAAGATCATGAAGAAGATTCACGAGGAGAGAACAGAAAAAGAAAACGGGTACATTAAGGAAAGTTTTTAAAGAATTTCCGAAAAATTAAAAAGAAGATTTACATGTACCATTGACATTAAGCGTATAAAAACATAATAATTTATAATTTTCGGATTGTAAAATAACGAACATGTATACAGACGATGTAGTTGCATAGCGAATAGCTAAAGTCGCTGACGAAATGTCAAGACCCCTGATTATATACGATTGATTCCGTTTGTCTCTCAAAAAATTTTATCGTACTTATTGTCATGGGTAATTTAATTAAAAAAGGAAAATTATGGTAGATGGAAACCTATTTTCTACACAATTTTACGTGACAAAGAATCATTGGATATAAAGGAACTCTTTCCCGCGGCGATAAATAGAAAACCTGCCTAAAAACACCAAATATCCATGATCAGTCCATCAACTTTGAGACCCCAACATCACGCCTCATTCATACCGAATAAAAGTGTGATTCAAAAGTGTGATGCCACTTTAGATTTCAAATGTATATATTTCTGGACGGTTGCTAAACTGCTAAATAAATCTTACTAGATTCCTGCCTCGCATTATAATCACGTGAATGGTTGGTTGTCCTATTTGTCTTGTTTGTTTTAAGGTCTGAACTATGTCTTACGTAACTTGTACGTCATTATTAGTTACTAGAATTTGGCCTGCTACTCGGGCAACGAGGAGCCTAGGTTGGGGAAGTAAGTGATTAAATGGTAATCAGACATAGATACATAGTCAGGTTATCACATTTATACATCTACATGAAAATCTCTATAAAGTTATTTTATTTCCATATTAATACTATAATAATTACACTATTATTACATGATCAAAATTTTTAATCGTCTTTAAATTTTAAGTTGAGTGAAGTTTCATTTTATTTTAGATGCGAAATTCAATTCATTATTTCACGTTGGACATTTCACGTGCTAAGGTCAGTCATTAAGGA
>MCFK01007095.1:0-10229 GCA_003610855.1 Erysiphe neolycopersici | reverse complement strand
CAGATCACTCAGGACAGATCACTGAAGTGCGAGATTGGAATCTCTTGGTTCTGGCGGCCAAGTACTTAACTAGCTTTCCCGACTGATCATAGACTCCATATAAAATATAGATTATCATTGTAGCTTTGCTTGCGCTCATTGACTGTTCGGCTTCGTCCCCTAACAATAGTGCTCTAAACAATAAATACTTTCTATATTAAACGCTATCCTTAGTTGCATATTCAATCATCCTCCTCAAAGGTAGAATAATTGCCCTTATTATTGCCCATAACCATAATATTGCCATAGATAATGAGATGATCGGGTATAGGAACTACGTAGAAGTAAGACATTTGCACAGATCCCTGGATACCTACATTTGCGTATGTCACCACGTGTATAAAGGTCCCTGTCATGACTTCGGATGCTTCTAAAACTTCTATTTTGGGGACAGGAATCAAGGACATGTTCAACTTTGTAAATATTTCTTCATTACTTGCAGTATAGCTTTCTTTGGCAACTATCGTGAAAAAAAGCTTATGAAAGAGTTTCTTTATCTTAAATAATTTTTATTAATCTAGGTATTCCGTTCATCTTTAATTTACGCTTTTGCCAATTTTCTAATGCCACAGGAGAGCGCTCCAGTGCCCGACATTGCTCATGAGCTTAACTTTTTCTTGAAAGGTTTCTGAAATATCACTATTTTAGTCTTGAAATAGAGAAGGTATTTCAGCATTTGTAATTCTGATGTTCGTTTTTAGGCGTGTCGGAGATAGATATGGACATTTCAGTGTAAAGTAATAGAGGCACACCTAACACACAATCTATTCTCTCTTGAACGTTTGTTTTCCGATTCATCAACCAAAACTTCAAGTTAAGTTTAATTCCACTTTGTTGTGTTGATAGTAATTTATGAGCTCCTTAAGTCTGAGCTGCTTTTCCCTATGCTCTTTTCGAGTTGTGGTTCCACTTCTGCTGATATCCGCAGTCTAATTTACTCATTATCATGTCACCATCACTCTCAAGCATTGGTTATAACGGTTTAAAATCATTGGGTATAAAATTAGTTGAATTGATGGATCTTGTTACGGGATCTACCCGTGTGAGTCACATTGGCTTTGCCAATGATTATCTTGAATAATGAAATGGAATAAGATGGAATAAGATGGAATAAGATAGAATGAGGAGGTTCATAGAATCCTCGACTAACAGGGGTAACATGAACATTGTATTTAAATGATTAGAATAACAAAATAGTTTCCATCTGTAGATTTGTATAATAAACCGAATTTATTGGGCTTGCTCTGTTGTGCACCAGCATCAATTGACCCCACGACAGATCTTTTATTACCCATAAAAACGAGAATTTTCAAAGTGATAGATAAGCGACCTATTCAATCCGTCGGGCGGCTCCCTAATAATTGTTGCGGTCGAGTTTAGTTAAGAAAAGCTAAACTTTCAGGGTCTTAATCAGGGATCAGCGGCTCCAGGACCCATCAATTTTTCTAATGGCGTATATCCGTTAAAATTATCTTCTGAGTCCTATCTGTCACCAAAGATACGCTTCAGATGTGCAGTAAGACACGGTAATCTCATTAGTGTAGCCCCTCAGAGATATTGAAGGCCGAAATTTTGTTTATAGATGAAATAAGCAAGGAAATTATAATATTGTGCCGGGCTGCTCTGTCAGATCCCATCAGATCCCGAACAATCTTGATATAATCCTCAACTTCTCTAATGTAGTTGTCAAAAAAGTGTCTTTCGCCAACCTTTGTAGGGAACTTGCGTCGCTCCCGAGCCTTTGGTAGCGACACTGGTTTATTTATAAATTTATCTTTTAATTTTGCTTCCGTAGGTGCAATCATGCATGCTATTGCTTAATACAATTATTCTGTTAATAAGGGAGCTAACGAGAGCGTGTAGTTGCTTTGTAATTTCATTTGGTTACCTGACTCTAGTCCAGTATTAACATCGGCTGTTGTTTTCCACACTGTTGCAGTTCGTTCGATGAAGACTGTAAATTTGATGGGTTCTCAGGTATCAGTAGTGGTGGAAAAAATTGGAACGTTCCACAACCCTAGTGGATTGAAATTCCACTGGATCTGTATCGCTTTTGAGCATCCTTAAATTACTAATTCCACTTGTATGCTCTCTGTTCTGTGATTTATTTGCTTTTCTGTCACTATTCAATTACCTATCTGTTCATATTGGATTTTGGTTATGAGACGTGAACAAAATAAATGTAAAAGAATCGGCCCTAATGATATTGTCTAACGGGTCACTGGCAATAAGCTACATTTCGTTACAGAGAAGCATTCCATATTACAACCATTACTATACGCATAAATGCCCTGAAATGTAGTGTTATTGCGATCTTCCACTTATTTAGAACGGAATGTAATTTGTTGTGATAGTTATTGAGCTTACAGTCATGAGCTTTCCAGATTCGGCTCGAGCTGGATCAACTTTCCGAGGTGTAATCCTGCCATACCAGTAGAAAAACCAATTTTCCAAGAGACAATTGAAGGTGGTATCACAGCCCCAGAATATATTTATTTCCACAGATAAGTGTAAAGCTGGCAGTCTCAGCAAGGCTCTGTCGGCTTAATGCCTTTAGCGCACTTTGTTTTGTGATTATAAATAATTGGGATCTTAAGCTATCGATTTCAGGAGGGTGTGAAGCTGAAGTATTATAGCCATGTATTATTCCATGTATAGACTAGCGCACCTGAAAATTTAAGTCTACGAGTTTGCTGTGATAGCATTATCTGTTAGCTATTTAGAAGTCCAAGATGCTTTGTCTAATTTAACTATGTTTCTAACAATAAAAGTCAGAAGATGTGTCTTTATTACTTATTACTTTCTTACGCGACATAGTCATTTTTTAATGGACAATATAACGCATGACCTGCGCTTATTCTACCATTGTGACTAATGAAGATGGAAAGGTATTGGGAAGCATGTCAAATGTCTTATGTACTGAAGATTGTCGAAAAAGCTCCCTCTCCCTTGAGTTAAACAGATAAGGTTAATAACGACTTAATCCAAATGTATCAGGAATCCTAGTCCCTAAGTTGATTCTCCACTTCGTTGGCACATGGCTTGATATTCTGACATAAAGATCCGAATAATAAATAGCTCGCAAGTCTCTTGATAACAATATTTCGCTCACTAAGTGGGTTTATCGTAAAATTAATGTCTTGAGCCCTTCTCTTTAATTGAATTGTAGTAGCAACATGAATGTCCTAATGTAATTAATTAATATCATCTTATGAAAAACTTAAAATTGACTTGGTAAGCAGCATGTAAGGATTAGATTGATCATCGGCAATGGGAAAGTTAGCTTGAGATACTACCCAAGATGAGGTAAGAGAATGTTGCAGAAAATAGACATCTTCAATTTTTGAGTTACGGCGCTCTGCTTAGAGAAAACATTGCGTCAATATTGTAGTTGTGTACGTACAGAATCTTGAATACATACTTACTCAACCAGTGAGAATAATATGAGCTAGTAACAAAGCTCATTGGATCGGGCGCAATTTCGCTCCATCAAGGTGATTTCTAGGTCCACTTCATAAACGGGTATTGAACATAAATGACTAATTTTACAGTGAAGCTACGTTAGAAGGATGTAGAATTAACCGCAACAATCTACTGATAGAATCTAGAAGATTTTCAAGTTATATCCCAAATATGTCAATTTCAAAATGCAGTTCTTTAAATGGATTAGCATGCTAAAAATGAGGTTTAACAGTCATTTTTTAGTATCCGTTTAAGCCGTGGGTGGGCTTTTATTGTTGTTGACACAAACAAAAGGTCTCTGGTTTTTGGAGTTAAAACCGGCGTATTCTGTTGAAGAAGCTAGTAGCTAGACCTTCCTCAATTCAGTTAGTGCTGTTCGGCTAGCGGTTTTTTAAAATTTGCAGCTTGATGGGAATTTAGGTTAAATCATTGACCTGGTACTCAGCTGTAGGTTGATAGGAAAAAAATTTTTATCTTTTCTCATACGTATCATCTCCACTACCTCATCAATTCATCATCTCCACTACACCTTTTTCACTCAATACTTTGCCTTCAGACAATAACCCCAAACCATTATCATCAAGATGAGTAAAGATGCAGCGCCCGTTAAGCAGCCCGTCATGGGAGTGTAAGTTGAATTCTCTTTTCACCTTTGGCTTATTTTTATGGCCACATATAGCTGCATTGGTCCAAGCAAGAGGGTTATCAATAGTTCATCATTTGAAGTCGAGCTTGGGTATCTCAACGGAAATAGATGATAAGCTCAAACAATTGAACTGATCGTTATACCTAACATTTTTTTGCCAACGTTCGACTAAATGCGACTCCTTATTCACATACATCCCTCTTTAGTATGGGGGTATAAGAAATTTCAACTAACTTCTAAATTAGACCTCCATTTGTCATCGACTTCATGAGTAAAGTTACCTTTTCATATTCTCTCCTTACAAAAGCAAAGATGATTCAGCCAAAATGTGCCGCGCAGCAAGAAACTCTCAAACTAAACTTTTATTTTAGTGGGCGGTGTATCCGCTGCGGTATCAAAAACGGCTGCTGCTCCTATTGAGCGTGTTAAATTATTGATTCAGAATCAGGTAGGTCTATTTGTATCTTTATAAATTAACTAGATGGATCCTGTTGGCTCTTTACATTCAGTGCATGCCAACAAAGAATCAAATTTACTAAAGAATATTTGGGCTATTTTTAACTATTCAATAGGAAGAGATGTTAAAATCAGGACGTTTGGACAAAAAGTATGATGGTATCGTAGATTGTTTCAAACGAGTTACTGCCAGCGAAGGTGTTGCTTCCCTATGGCGTGGTAATACTGCCAATGTGATCCGATACTTCCCAACCCAGGCCCTGAACTTTGCTTTCCGTGACACTTACAAGTCAATGTTCAACTTCAAAAAAGATCGTGATGGATATGCTAAATGGATGGCTGGTAATCTTGCCTCTGGTGGAGTGAGTTTATCATGTCTTTATTTTGAGATTTGATACTAACATATTTAGGCTGCTGGTGCTACTTCCTTACTTTTTGTTTACTCTTTAGATTATGCACGTACTAGATTAGCAAACGACAACAAGAGTGCCAAATCTGGTGGTGAAAGACAATTCAACGGTCTTATAGATGTATACAAGAAGACACTAGCGTCTGACGGTATCGCTGGTCTTTATCGTGGGTTCATGCCCTCAGTGCTCGGTATAGTTGTCTACCGTGGTCTTTACTTCGGTATGTATGACTCTATTAAGCCTGTTGTGCTAGTTGGACCCCTAGAAGGCAACTTCCTGGCTTCATTTCTTCTCGGATGGAGTGTAACAACTGGTGCCGGAATTGCGTCATATCCATTGGATACAATTCGTCGCCGTATGATGATGACATCAGGTGAAGCTGTGAAATACAAGTCATCTTTTGATGCTGGACGACAGATTGTTGCAAAAGAAGGAGTAAAGTCTCTCTTCAAGGGTGCTGGTGCCAATATTCTCCGTGGTGTAGCTGGTGCTGGTGTATTATCTATTTATGATCAGTTACAGGTTCTCTTTTTTGGAAAAGCATTCAAATAGAGGAATTTGGTTTTATGTAGGCAGGGGTTATTGTAAAAAAATGCATGGCGCATTTGGTATATAAAGCCTCATTAATTAGGGATTTACCAGTCACTAATGACATGAGAGGATTAATTTATAACTGTATTTTATTATCTAAGCAAGTTAATTAAAAGTTTTTAACGTAACTAATCTATGTTCATATCAAAATAAAATTTGTACTTGAGTCTCACACATTATCATTTCCAAACGAAGGATATGAACATAGTTTAGAACGTCCTAAGTAGGACGAGTCACAACTCCTCTTTTTGTTAAATAAGTATTTGATGTTTTTAATAACAACCATATAGATCTGAAACAGTGACAGTGCTTACATATGTTCCACGCCGTTCGCGAATATAGCTCTTCGCGAATGAGTTATCAAAAGACCCCACAAAGTATTTTAACTTAACGGAGTTGTTTTCAAGCCTAATGCTATGCCGTCAGAACTTGGACAGAGCTGTGCGGGACTTGACGGACTGGAATAGAATGGAGTAAGATCAGGTAAGATTCTAATGCAAAAAGCTATCAAGAATATAGTAATAAACAAGAATCAGATCTGGTCCTTCACTAACATCCTAATCCCCAAATTTACACCCTTTCATCCTGAAGGCCCAAATCCACTTCATAACCAATCCAATACACAAAAGGAAATCAAATATGAAATTCTAGAATACAAAAGAAACCAAACATCAACTAGAAGCTGAGAGAACATTCCGAGACATATCTGTACAATGTTTTTTTGAATTATCAAGAATTACATGGAAACCCATAGAACATATGAAAGTAAAGTCTAAGGAAACATGTGGAACTTTATAGAAACTTATAAGGTTATGAAACCTCAGTGTTGTCATCGGTTAACTAGAATATCGGCCCAGCTAATACGAAGTCGATATTTTGATCAGCCCATGACATTACCTTCCCCTTAGTCGAGCCGAGCTCCTGCGAGGCTTTTTATTCTGTGTTGATATTTTTTTGCTCGTTTTGTCGGCAGGGTTCTGATCAGGACGAGGCTCATTTCGATTCAATTCATGGAATTCTATTATTAGATCTTGGATCCCGCTTGCTTGGGAGACAGGGACAGTCCAGTCGTTTTCAGGACCACGTCCCTTCCATCGAACGATGTAATGAATTTCTCCATTATGCCATAGTGATCCGAGAATTCTTTCTACTTCATAAGATGGTCCATCATCTGAGACTTCGAGAGGAGGAACTGGACCTGAAGTTTGGCCAGGCAAAGCATCTTGTGCAACTGGTGCAAGAAATGAGACGTGAAAAACCGTGTGTATTTTTATTGATTTAGGAAGATCTAGTTTAAATGGGTACTTGCCTACTGCTTCCAGGATCTTAAATGGCCCAGCGTTTTTAAAGTCTAATTTCTTAGAAGGCCGTAAACTGCGAAAAATGGAGAGAGACCAGCGAGAGATAAGTCATTATTATTTAGTGCAAACTCAGCGGACGGTAGATACCGAACCCAGTCATTTTGAGCAAAATTAACGTATGAACGTAGATGCTGTTCAATTCGGCTATTCATTCGCTCGGTTTGTCCATCTGTCTGAGGGTGGTAGGTTGTTGATAGTCTGTGATTGATTTGGAGTAGTTTACATAGCCATGTCCAGAATTCCGAAGTAAATTGTGTACCACGATCCGACACTATAGTATCTGGTAGGCCGTGTAAACGGAAAATTTCTCTACAAAAAAAATAAGCCGTTTTTCGAGTAATCAAACTATTACATGGTATAGTATGGACTTGCTTTGTCACGCGATCGACAACAACTAGAAAGGATTTATACTTGTTGCCATTCCAATCTTCGCTTTCGGGAAGTTCTATTTTAAAGTCCATTGCAATGTGCCGCCATCTTTCATTCGTAATAGTAAGTTGGCGTAACAAACCTTGATGACCTTCTCTAAATGGTTTAATTCGGGAGCTTGTATGACAATTTCTGACATATTTTTTTGATCTGATGCAACATTCCATGCCAAAAATAGGTGCGTGCAATTAAAGAGTATGTGGTAGCAGCTCCTTGGTGACCGGAAGTTGGGGGGTCGTGATGT
This sequence comes from Erysiphe neolycopersici, assembly GCA_003610855.1. Classification (NCBI taxonomy): domain Eukaryota; kingdom Fungi; phylum Ascomycota; class Leotiomycetes; order Helotiales; family Erysiphaceae; genus Erysiphe; species Erysiphe neolycopersici. The sequence goes on along the minus strand of MCFK01007095.1, from coordinate 2,591 downwards.
GATTGAATTATGTCAGTAGTGAGTGTGATATCCTCATCACACTGCGGCACAACAATACATCCTCAGTAATATAAAAGTCCATCTTTCCAAGTGCATTCTGAGATTGTGAAATGATCAATTCTAGGGGCGGTCCTGTCATGTAAGGCAGTAACAACTTCTGATAGTGATTTATCCGATAGAGAAGCACGTTTAATTCGTTCCAAAATTGTTCGTGGTACTGACTCTGAAGCATCAACATCTTCATCAAGAAGATTCGCTAATAATTCTACTGAACACATTCCAGGAGATAGGTTATGGGGTTTCAAAAGACGTTGCGTTAAGTATTTCTTAGATTATAGATTCTCTTCACCTACTGGACGGGACAAAACACCGGCAAGACCGTTTTGCGTACCCGGGCGGTAGCAAATTTTGAAATTAAAATGGGATAAAATCTGACTCCAACGCGCTTGGCGACGGCTTAGGAGTTGGGACTTCATGAAATATTCAAAGGCCTTATGATCAGTTATCACCTCTACAGAGGCATTCGAACTCTCAAGCTCCGTTCGCCATTCTTCGAAAGCTTGAACAATAGCCAAAAGTTCCTTATCATAGATTTCATAATTCGACTCAGCGGGACTCATCTTTCGGGAAAAGAAGGCGACAGGTTTCCAGATGCCTCTATTGTCTGGTTGGAGCAGAACACCCCCTGTACCACGGTCAGCAGCATCGGTTTCCAAACGAGCTGGTAAATCCCAATCGAAATGACTTAGAACTACGTCTTTTTTAAATTTTTCTTTAATTACTTTGAAGGCTAAATCTTGTTTTGGTCCCCATAAAAATGGAGATTCATTTTTGATCAAGTCCGTTAGGGGCATTACGATGGAGCCAAAATTCTTGATGAAGCGTCTATAAAAATTTACAAAGCCAATGAATCGCTGTATTTCTTTGACATTGTTTGGTACGGGGCACTTATCAATTGATTCCAACTTTGATGGGTCCATTTTGATGCCATCTGTAGTAATAATGAGACCTAGAAATTTAACAGACAGCACATGAAATTCACATTTTTTAATATCTATTTTTAGGCCAGCATCAAAAATTCTTTTTAATACCTTTCTTACATGTTCACAGTGCTCTTCCAAATTTTGGCTGAAAATAAGTATATCGTTAATGTAGGCCGTACAAAATTCATCCAAATAGCCCTTGAGAGTATCATTTATATAATTTTAGAAAGATCTTGGGGCGTTTGCGAGTCCAAATGGCATAACTAAATACTCGAAGAGCCCAAAACGGGTGCGGAAAGTAGTGAGGTATTCATCTCCTTCTACAATTCGCATTCGATGAAAAGCTGATATGACGTCTAGTTTTGTGAAGTATTTTGCCTTTCCTAAGAGCGTAAGCGTCTCATTTACCCTAGGGATGGGATAACGATTCTTAATAGTTAGATCGTTTAATGCTCGATAATCAACGCAAAATCTTAAACCTCCGCCTGGCTTTTTGATGAAGAGTACTGGTGAAGACGCTGGAGATGAACTCGGTCTAATGAATCCTTTTTCTAAGTTTTCTTCAACATATTTCTAAAGCACTTCAAGTTCTTCTCTTGACATGCTAAAAAAGGACTCCAAGGAGCTTCAGATCCAGGCTTAAGCATAATTCTGTGGTCACTAGGTCTATGAGGAGGTAATTTGTCTGCTTCGTCTTTCGAAAATACGGATAAAAAGTCGTGATAGACTTTTGGAAGCTTATCCGCAGGGTTCACTCTGGGCTTATCATGAAGAGCCTCTTCAATGTCTTCGATGGAAACAGTCAAAACCGTCAAATTATTTTTGGAAGCTGACTCTTCAAAAGTGCTACTTTCGGATTCTTTAATACAATCTTGAGACTCAAAATTATAGTAATCGGATGAACTCTCTTTTCTTTTCTGAATTTGATCATAAGAAATAGCAAGAACAGATACTGGGTGGCAGGTCGTGTGTTTCTTACATTCAGGGCTATTAAAATTTAGTAGTCCTTTTGACCAGTGAATACCAGGGTTGTGTTACTGCAGCCATGGAAGCCCAAGAACGATGTCAAAAAAAGCAAGGGATGTGACAAAAAGTAGGATATGTTCCGAATGATTATTAATTTCAAGATGAGTTTCTGCCATGTGGGTAACTAATCCCGAAACAGATTCTGATCCGTCAAATACCTTCAAAGAACGGGAGCGGGCGAGGGGTATTGTTTTTAAATTATGATTGCGCACGAACTTGTTATTAATGAATGCGTAGGCAGATGCTCCACTGTCTATAAGAGCTAGAGAAGAAACATTATGTGTATAGCGGTTTTTTACAAAATATTTTATTACGAAATGGCTAGTTTTCCCTAAGATAGATTCATTCATTGATATAGACGAAATAACCAAGTTTTCTGTCAAGCTCTTTGAGTGACTTTCCAAAGAGCTTAGACTTTTCCCGATGTTTCTTCCATACTCGTTTCAATGTGTGTTGTCCTAACCGCTAAAGGAGGGTTAGTCTCTTGTTCATCATCTCCCAGTCCGAAATTTTCCACTCGGGTCAGGGTTCTATGGTAGCTTTTAAAGGTGGTTCAATACGGAGCTCTGTACGTATTGGGAT
>MCFK01007076.1:0-16791 GCA_003610855.1 Erysiphe neolycopersici | reverse complement strand
ATAAATTTTGGTGGTCCCAAGTGTATTATTTTATCGAGTTTCTACTGTATGATGTTTTGAAACCGCGCCCATAGCCTGTTAAATATTATGACAAAAAATATCATTGTTTTAACTACTTACTATCTTAATAACTTACTATCCATTTACGGGAAGATGATTCTGTTCTAGTTATGAGATTGTGTTGCGGCTAGTTTGGAGGGTAGATGACTATCCAGGTGGGCATGGAGCCATATCTATTTAGTTTTGATTGGCACAAATATTGCTTAGACCAATCATTTTATCATATCCAGACCCATACTAAATCTCCAACTCAACTTGAGAGAGTGTGTGAGCAATATAATGACCCCCAAATTAAATGCCTGCTACAATATCTACATCTTCAGTACCTGTTCTTACGAACCCGCTCAATCTATATCGCTCCCTTTTATCCACGAAATATATAGATCCTGATCCATCTCAGGTATTCACACACCTGTCACCCCTATTACGATGTCGTATAGTGGTCGAGTGGCCAGCATCAAAAGTTTAGAAAAAATTCGATCATAGTTTTTCTGACTTCTCTTACAGCACAGACTTGCCATACATTTACAAAAAGTATACCTTCGTTTAATTGACTATTCTCCTAGATTAGACTTTGGAAACCGTTTAAAGACGATTAGTCAGATCTGCGAAAAACCTTACAGTAAAGATGATGGAAAACAGCTAGCAGTTCCTAGCCATCCTATATGGAGAAATCCTATTTTCTCCCATCTTTTCTCGAGAAAAGCACAGAGTAATTCGCTCGCGTTGACTCGAGTACTCACGGACTATGAAGAAGCAATAAATTTACAATCACCTCAGGGCTTGCTTGTACACGGCGAAGTTGGGAGTGGCAAATCAATGTTAGTTGATTTGCTTGCCGATGGACTCCCAAATCGAAAAAAGAAAAAATGGCATTTTAATGCTTTCATGCTGGAAACTTTGGCGAAGCTTGAACAGCTTAGACGGTCTCGCTCTCAGGAAAATTATAAAAATGATAATTCTGAACATTCTCTCTTGTGGTTAGCAAAAGACATGATTGATAAATCGCCGATACTATTTCTGGATGAATTTCAGCTTCCGGATCGGGCCACTAGCAAAATTATTAGTCAGCTACTGACTGTTTTTTTTCAGCTGGGTGGTGTCCTTATCGCTACATCAAACCGAATGCCGGATGAACTATTAAAATCAAGCGGTGTTGACTTCATAACTCCTCCGATAAATAGACCAATGAATGGTCTTCTCGGCCTAGGCAGAGAGAGTCAAGCCTCTACATATCGCATAAATAATGAGTACGCTGGCTTTGTCGAAGTTCTAAAAGCTAGGTGTGAAATTTGGAACATGGAAGGGCAGCGTGATTGGAGAAGGCGAGAGGCAGAAGAATTAGTTCACAAAGCTTCTAAAACTGTTGTGAATGCAAATGAAAATATAGGTTGTCATACTCAGAGTTCTACAAGCCTGAATTCAAGATCAGATACGATAAAAGATTCTTCCTCGATACTTCCCCAGAATTTCTTTTTGAAATCATCGATTAGTGAGGTAGATTGGCAGAGTGTCCTTAAAGCCACGTTGCTTTGTGATAGCCACCCGCCTGATATTTGGAGGCCAGAAACTCTCACAGTTTACGCTCGAGATGTTATTGTGGCTCGCCAATCAAAAGGTATTACATATTGGAAATTTGCTGAGCTCTGTGAAGGACCGTTAGGACCTGCAGATTACATAACATTAGCATCAAAATATCACACATTTATCCTGGATGAAATTCCCATAATGACTTTAGTCCAAAAGAATGAGGCTAGACGTTTAATTACACTGTTAGATGCTCTCTATGAAGCTCGATGTAAGCTTATTGTAAGAGCTGAAGTTGGTCCAGATAGTCTTTTCTTCCCCGAGCTATCTACCCCTTTACAATCATCAATAATCGTGGCAGAGAAGAACATTCGTCCTACAATAGAGGATGATAGGGATTCCGTTTACTCTGAAACCATTTCGGAAATCTATCAAGATAAAACATTAAATTTCCGTCCAAACATATCACCATATACTGAAGATTCTCAACCTGACCCATATAGATCTAAAATTGCAAGTGACATCGAAAAAATTCAAAGCAAACATCAGGTTGACTTCACAAAGACAAGTTCTTTTACTGGAGAAGATGAACACTTTGCTTATAAGAGGGCGCGAAGTCGCCTATGGGAAATGTGTGGTGCTAAGTGGCATTCTAGATCTAATTCAGATTGGTGGCGACCACTTCCTATCGAAGCCAGGACATGGGAGTATTCAGCAACATCTCGCCCAAATAATCGTCGTCAAAAACCATCTTCCACCAATGATATAAAGATGGGTGGGTCTCAAGAGCTTGATAAACCTGCTGGACTTCAAGGTCAATCATTTGAACAGAAAGAATCTCCTATTAATATATCTTGCCAATGTACATCGAAATGATTAAACTAAAGTCAACAGATAGTGGTATGAGAATTACTATGGGTGTTCTTATAAGGAATGAAGAATTGATATTTGAACCTCATAGTTAGATTAGACAATATAATCATGTCGAATTGAAAAAAAAATAACAGAATTGGTTAACGATAATTTTTGGTAGAGCGAATTCAGTGACCAATATTCTAAATATAAAAGCGACTCAAACAGTTCTCAAATAGCCCAATAGTACCAATCCCAACTATATGCCAGATTCCTTTCAAGTAGCTATTCTATTCATGTAGTAAACTAGTTCATCCCATTTACCTTTTCATTTTTTCTTTGACGCTACCCAATCCTTCGGGCACCCAACTTTCGCCGATCCTGCGAATCTCCTCAACAAACCTAGGACTCGTAATTCTTTTTCCACTCTTGCCCTCGTCCAATAAATATTCATCGGGATCGAAAAATGGATTTTGGAGCAGTCTAATATAAGCACTCTGCATGGACTTGAATACAACTTTGAGTTCACCATCCCTAAGCCCTAAACTTCCTAAACTAGCGGCAGCAGAAGCCGCTACTGTAGCTGCGCCCGTCATAGCATCCGAAGAAATCAAGCGGCCGCGTAAATCAACAAGGGCAACGAAGCGTACATCGGTATTTGTCTCAAAGCCGTATGCAGCAAGTCGTTCATCAATTGCGTGAAGTAAACCATAGTCACCAACCAGGCCGGCGCCAGCGCTCTGATTCGCAGTAGCACGCGCTTGAAATATATCGAGAGTAGCGGAAAGAATAAGAGAAGTTTGAAGTGGAGTCAACAAAAGTTTTTTATTATTATTCTGTTCCGGTTGTTGTTTTTGCTGCGCTAATTGAGGAGGTAATTGCGGTTCTGCCGACGGAAAATGTGCGATATGTAATGGATTATTCTGTACTATGAAATAGAGTAAAGCGAGTTTAAAACCTTCAAACCAGCAAAAATTTCCAGCAACATGCGTATCCCCCTCCTTTTTGGGTCCGAGAAAAATGGAAGGATGTGGGGGAAAGGATGATGAAAAAAAAAAACAATGAAAAAATGATGTAGCAATAAAGTAAATTCAAATTTACTTACATTTTTGCCTATCACAGCCAGACATACTATTGATGGAATAGCTGTCATGGTTTGATCGTGGAAAACATATGTTTCAGTTGAATTTGGGTGATTGAAGAATAGTTTTTCATTCTAATGTAGGGAGGGTGTAGGGTTGGTAGTGAATAGAAGAATGCTTGTTAAAAGCATACAGCCAGTTAACTAGCCCTTTCCGGTCCAACCAGCAACTATTTTTACCCCATCATCATCTAATTCCTTTCCTGCGATCAAATTTTACTCAAAAACAATCAGAAAAGCCGAAATATTGAATTTGCCAATTTTCACATCTCATGAGCGTAATTTTCAAGGATTTTTTTGTTCTTTCAAGCCCAATACCACTGTGGGAAACTATTTATCTTACAACATATTTCATAGGCAAGTGGAGCGAACGGGTGATATGGGCGAAAATATTCCGCCACCAAACAGATTCTAACATATCAAACGAAAAACAACATCGAAAACATTAATTCTGATGAATCAGCCTCTATTTTATATGACACTGCCACACCCAATCCCTATGACTCTCATCAACCTTTGTTTGTCTACATAGACCGCTCTACCTCCTCCATCTATTTACCCTACGTTTCTGGACGAAGACGACCCAGGACCTAACGCCCAATCTCCTCGATCTTTATTGTCAAGCCCGATTCATAGAAAACCACTTATCCAAAGCCGAATTGGGATAACCTCTTCGGTATAAACTATATCTGGAATCGTACTCCGCTTTTTCCTCAAAGAAAGGAATGGAGCAGATTAACGCAATTCTTGAGCGTTCAACTTAGACGAAAGCTTTTTTTCACATTCATATGATGTACAGATGAGCTTTAACAGGATTAATGTTGGTATAAATAGCTTTGACATCGTCGGAAGCTAGTATACAACTATCAAGGTTTGCTATCTTAGATACTGCCTCCTTAAACCTAATAGAAACGATTTCGTACTATCCAGGTTAAGTTTAAATTTTAACAAGAGGAGTTGAATGAAATACTCAGACCTATGATGCTTGAGACATTGTCTAACTATAGCTAGGAATTATAGGTTGAGATGCACAGGGCTTGTGAAATTTTGGTAAATCCGAAGTTGTATAAAGATATCTCTTTAAACTACGAGTAAACGTATGAGCGTCAGTAATTGAAACTAATTCATCGTAGAACCCGTCAATAATATCTGGAGAACAAGGTGCATACGCATCCTTGTTTTCTAGATGTAAATTACATTGTTTATTAAAATTATACACCAAATACAGTATATGCATATAGTCTGAACGAAAGTTATACAGTGATAACAGAAAAAATGGGATAAAGTTTTTTATTTTTTTTATTCTATTTAGGGTCCTAAGCCTACGCCCTATGTACAGGACAGGTGGAGCCCGTCGGGATCATGGCCTCAGGCATGCCATACTCGTTCACGCCCGCTATTTACATGAAATGTAAGATTTAAAAACGTAACAATAAAGGAAGTAAAAGGAAAAGTTAAGAAAGTAACAGATAATAGGGATTCCTCGGCATTTCTCACACCAAGCTCTAACCCGCCATTCTAAATGTTGGCATTTTATTACATACTCTCCTCGCGTCCAGCTGAGAATGAGTCGGGTCTCTGGCTAACAAAGCAACCTGAATTTCGCGCAAATTCGGTAAATTTCTTGAAGCAATTATGCCCAAGGATTTGTCTTCTAAAGGAATTTAAATTCATTCCATTTCGGAGTTTACACATTTGATTTTCCTGCCGTCGACAATGGATGAAGTGGGTAGGAGTAGTCTCCTGTCCATAGACGTATTCAAGATTGGTGTCTATATGGTTTAAGCGACAATGATATGCCGCAAAGTCACCATGTCCTGTTCTAGTATCTATCAGTTCATGAAGTAGCCGCCTTTGTAGTGCTAGTTCAGGTGGCTTCTTACGACGCATTTGTAAGTCGTAAGTCCAAGTCTTGGTTCGACCTATTGAGCGTTGATGACGAGCTAGGTCAGCGAAATCTTCAAAAAGCTTGGTTTCCTCGTCTACTGGAGCTACTGCATTAGTCTCATCTGGTTCATATGAAGCTGATACATCCTCTTCAAAGCCCAAGTCATCCTCAGTAGATAGTTTCTCATCCTCGTCCGAGCTAGAGATATCAACAAAAACGGAATCTTCTTGTGGCCATGGAAACAAATCCTCGTTAGCACATAACTGTGCATCTATCCAGAAAGGGCAAGTGCATTGTCGCTTAATTGTTCTGAAAAAAGTCCAGCGATCTTTAACAGGCTGTACAGAGGCCACCAGGTATTTACATAATAAAAAGCGACTATTTGCAAATGGTAAGCAAGCGCAAGTCCATGAGCGAGGGTTAGCAGCAAATTCGAAAAATAAGGCATGTGGGTACAGTTCTGACTCAAGCTTTTGCCACACCTGTTTGAACGCAAGTCGCTAGGACATGGTGCCGCGACAAAGGTCTTAGTCATTAGAATCTGAAGTTTATCATGAATGTCTAGAATTAACCTTGAGAGAATTATGTAAGCTACTAGATCGATCTGCGGTCTATTGTAGTCGTGAAGGTAGCTAGGCTTAACTCGACACCAATGAGATTCTAAAATCATTATTGTTTTTAACACTGGTACCTCATCATTTGCTGCACGAGCCTATTTAAGCCAGCGAGTAGGACGATTCCAGTTTATCAATAAATAAGCACATAAACAAAAATTATCACGGCTATAACACCATTGAAATGCTTCAGTAGCACATCTAGTCCAGATTTCGGTTGCAGTTCCTCTGATGCCCAGCCGTCGGGGAAATGATTGATGGACATTGAAATGGGAGACAAAAATAGTGAGTACGACTTCATTCTCGGATTCCAATCCTAGTCCTGTACGGCCAGAAGCCCTAAAATCTCGAGAGCGAGATGGACATAAACAATTTCCAAGGCAACGTGGTCGATCAACACGATTGTGAGGTAAAGTTTCTCAGCAAAGATCTGAAGGGACTCGTGAGTGACTACGCTGTCTTCCTTGACCAAACCAAGCTGTGGATATGGAGCTTGTATGTGTATTTTAATCATACTCCATACAGCCTCTATCGGATTTAGAACCAGAGATAAAACTGGCAAATAGATCAGTTCAACCTCGTGAGAGCGGAGGTATGTCAACGAGAAAGTGGCTTTGTGTGAGGGTGTGTTATCTTGCGTGATCCTTATAGGGCAACAAGCATCAGGTCTAGGACTTCTCCTGATCCAGGCGTTTAGTAGGGAATTTATGGATATAGGATTCATACTGAGAAGACGATCAGAAAACAGAGATGTACAAATGTCATAAATTATTACTTAACTAAATTTGGGCCGCTGCTCTATGAACACCCCCCCACATGCTATTTGTACACTATCTTCTAGAATTATCAATCATATTGATTGGCTTGAAACCATTTAATTCAATTGGCTGACCTACGTTGCACAAAATTTCCGTCCCAATATCGATGCCAACTTTGGAAAGTGACTTGACAAACGGCGTAGTTGCGCTGACTGTTATGTTGGACTATAAGCATTACTGAATAGGGTTTTTTTTTTCATCATCATATCTTCTTGAAGTATGTCCCATTTCCAAATCCTCCATCAGTTCAATTTCTAGTTTAACCGTATCCTGTACGTATATTACTTTTAAAGGCTAGACCTTTTATAGCTAGACGTAAAATAGTAAATAAACAAACAAGCACTCCCGGTTGGTTAATGCCTGAAATATCGCGTGTGATGTCGTTTATAGCAAAAGGGATGATGTACGTAGCAACTACCTACCATTAGTCTATTTATAATTTATCTAAACACTTTAAATCTTTTGGAGGGACAGGAATGTTAACAGAACACTGTGTATTGACAGCGATAAAAAAGACTCTGTATGTTAGAATCACGTATGAGGCCTTGTATTCTAATGCAGTAAGTAAATTGAGTACGTAGTAAATTTTTCGTTTCTCCCTTTCTTCTCCCGATACCTAAGTCCTATATATCTAATTCTATTCGCAGTAAATAATTATGTGAAACGAATACATTAACAACAACAAAACTTGTTACAGGAAAATCAAAATCCATAATTCGAACATATATTTGTATATTGGAAGTAGATGTAATGTAACCAGAGAAACAAATGTAAGCAGAAGATGAGAGTAACCGTTTAACGCTAATTATATCCCATGCAAGGCTTGTTATGGAACACTAAATGCAACCCTATTTAGTCTCGCTTATTTTATACAACATTCTGGTTGCAATCGCGTCTTACAGCCGGTTGTTTAAACGAGTGATAAAAATAGAACAGTAATTGATAATGTAGTTATACAATTTATACCTTTCGGATGATGCATGAATGGTTGGAGTAACGGAAATCTTTCTTTAAAATATTGCACTGATTATGCATTTTCTAAGTCAATTTCTTTTCCAGATATAATTGAGACGGTCGAGTATTCTTAATAAATAATAATAGTATCTTGTGAAAGAAAAATAGTGAATGTTCATTAAACTGAATGGAAACTATCTATTTACATGAAATTTCGTTTCTAGGGTTAATAAGCAGGTTCCACCAATCAATGGTCAAGTGAGATGTAATCATAAATTTTTTTCTTGAGTTTTGATCAATTTAAGTTCATTATTTATTGATACTAATCGAGGATCATGGCTGTCTATGTCGTTTTGTTCCTTTGATGCAAAAATACATAATTTTGCGATACTCAATGATATTTTTTTGCTCCACAAATCTTCCTCATTTTTAAATGCAATCTCGAGTAGAGCCTCAGATGCATGTTCAAAATCTCTTTCCCTTGTTACGTCGTTGATCCAGGAGATCTTACCATACTCAGGCCTACTCCTGAGAAATTTGGTGAGGTAGCTTTGCTGCGATGACATTGAATTGAGTAATTCTCCCGCTGAGCCATCCATTAAATAAACCTCAAATAAGGCTGTAGCCCATCTGGAGCCAAATTTGAGGAAAAGGGTTTCAATACGGACTTGAAGCTGTTTTTTTCGTAAAACTAGGTCATTTACATCTTCTGATGCACGTTTATGTTTCGTTAAATGTGTACAAGTATCCAAGTCCAGCTTGAGGAGTGATGCTAAAACTATCATTAATTGATGTTTTTCGGCTAGATTCATAGCTTCATCAGGAAGCCCCAGAGGTCCAGCGAGAACTGAAATATGCTGCTCCTGAGTTTTACTCTGTACGCGTTCAATTTCTTTAGCCTCCATCTGAAGTTCTGGGGTTTCTTGAGCAGAACACCATCTGATTCTTTCTGTGTTCGATCGAATAGTGATATCAACAAGATTGTAATATTCATTTCTAATCTTACTAAGGAGTGTGGGACTCTGTATTTTATCGTTTGGTTTACCCCAGAAGGCATCGAGTAAGACAGCAGCAAGTTCAGACTGCTTCCTAGTATTCTCTGTAATGTATGTTGTTGATGTCCAAAATTCTGGAAGCCCTTTATAACCATTAATTAGTACACCTTCTTCTATTTGCTCCGATAAAAGACCATAGAGGTCCAGATTTTTTGCTCGAAACTCAAAAGCGCCTTGTAAAGCACTTATAACGAGATCATTTGCTTCACTTAATATCTGCAATACCACGTTATGGTCCGTAAGACCGTCATGCCAGTAACATTTGATAACCTGATAAGCCCAGGGAACTGCTATTTCCATATTCCATATATCATGAATGAACCAGTAACGGACGCGATCGTACTCACCAGTTTCTGAAACTGGTACAGATTTGTATTGTTCATGAATTGATTCAACAACTTCCGTGAGAAGACCTCTCTTCTCTCCAGGACATCTGGCTTTCATTGCTGCATCAAATCGTTTCCATACAAGTGATGCAGCTTTCATCCTTTCAGCGTTAAAGAGTAAGTTCCATTTTGTGATTCGATCCAGCTTAATATTGTTTTTACAAAGAAACTGTGCAAGATTATGCAATGCTGCAGATCTTTTTTGAAGATTTTGGTCAATTAAGGTTGCAACTGTCGAGATGTAGGTAGTCTTGGATCTCAAAATTTCGTCACTCAATTCGATTGCAGCCACACCAAAATCTTTATCAGGAAATTTCAATTCTGGTCGTATATTAAAGCTGAGAGGATTATGATCGAGGGACCCGAAAAATACTGCCTGCTCTAATTTTGCCTTAGCATTCACTTGCTGTGGATTTTGGGATATTAATCTGTCAGTATTGATAGCAGATACTCGTAAGACACCACTTCCACGTACTAATAGTACAACAGCCGGATATTTTGGTTTAAAATGAAGAGATTTAGGGTCATCGATTCCGTTTGATTCGTGTGATTCTTCTATTCCAGATCCAAAAATTTCAATATCAATGTCTCTTCGAAAGTCGATGACATCATCAAATGTTTGGATTGATTTTTTATTTTCGTTCTGAAGCTGTAGTTTCGCTACCGAGATTACAACTACTGCATGGCCGAACACAACAAACGCAACAAGCGCGGGTTTTGGAAGATGTAATCTTGGTTTTGATATAGCGTTCTGGCTTATTGAAGTAGTGTAGGATTTTATAGGGAATAAGTTTTGAACTTCTGGCTCATGCTGCCTTAAGCATAAATGTGCAAGAAAATACTTTGAACAATTTTGCTCCTTTATTGATGAGAGGACGAGGAGATTTGTATCTTCATCTTCTGTTCGCCTTAATTCCGAAGTTACTCTTATTTTTGGTATAAATGTGAAGTCGATAATTTCAAAAGATTCCATAGATATATCAGTCATCTCCAGGCTCATTTTCTTTATAGCTGAAAGTAGAGATTCCCGAGCTTCATATTCTGTTGCCAAGGAAGTATGTCCACCTCGATGCATTTTCCAGTATTGAAATTTCCCTCTCATTGTTGCCATTACTATCTCTCTTTCGCCTACCTTCGCAAAAGGTCCAGCCCTTACAGCTGCAACATTTCCTTTTAGTGAAGAGCCAGATAAAGCATTTCGGATACTACCAAAAATTCCACTAGTTGAAGCACTACTCCCAATTTTTAAGAATTGGACTGATATAGCTGGTCGACCTTGTCCATCTCTTACACCCATATATGCTATGCGACCACTACTGAAAGTAAGAATAAATCCCGTAGATTCAGCGTTGAGAACCTGATCAACTTTCTCTCCAAATGATATTGGTATTGAGAACTCAACCCCATTTCGCTGCAGCCTGAGGTCATAGGTAGCCGCACTAGAGACGGATTCCCAATAAGTTACTTTTCCGGTTGTTGGAATTATAACAACTAGCCCAGGAATTGAGGAAGATGCAGATGCAGAAACAAGAGCACCAATAGGCAATGGGTCAGAAGTATTCTTTGAAGACTGATTGAGTGTAAATATAAAAGTTTCAGGCGATGTCGAGTTTACTGAATATGACCATACAATTGCACGCGCATGGTTTAAGACGAAAGCGTAGCCACATGATGAATATATAGCACCATGTTGGTGAGTTCTGTTTTCGGGTTCAGATTGAAGTCGATCCGGTAGAGCAGGCAATTTTGCAACAGTGTACATGTCAGTCGAAGATAGCATCACACTACCGTCTCCTTTATGTTCTCTCTCCCCAGATCTTATTTTTTTACTCCGTACAGCTAAATCTCTTCCCTGTGGGCCATCTTTGGCTATCTGTAATGCTGAAACCTTTGCATTTTTCTCATCTGTTTCGTACTTCTCGGTCGTGTTTCCCGGAGTTAAATTAGTCTTGAGAGCAAATGCACTTCTCCTGCGCTTACTTTTGGGCTCAGAGCCCGAATTTTCGGATGAAAGTGGTCGTTGACGACGTCTCGAGGTCCGTTGACTAAGTTCTTGAGCGGCGAAATTCTGTAGAGTCGGCGGCGAGAACATAACTTTTATATACTGCTGCTCATTAATATCTTTAGTATACTTTTTAACAATGCTCGGGGGAAAATCAGGCGCATCCAGAATTCACGGGGAAGGATTTGGTATCCAGCGACGCGGTAATAAACAAAATACTGTAGCTCCACTTTCCCCAGAAGCGGAAAATCAAGATCCTAGCTTCGGCCCCTGGTGACCTTTTAATGTAAAAATATAAACTACGAGCTACCTTACCTCTGGGAAATCGACAATATAATCAACACACTTCACCATCTTGGTTAACTAATATATCATTAACTGAATATGATAGATTTTCAGACTTCCCCATAGGAGAACACACCACAGCAGATATAGAATTACTTACCACTTGTACTCCAACTGAAAAGATCGTCCTTCACAAATTCTCCGGCCTAACATGTCACGATCAATGACAAAAAACAAACATGATTCTGTTCTAGGATTTCGATATAGACATTGCTTTTGAAATTGGAGAATTTCATTTAATTGAATAGTCTTTTATCTATTTTAAAATTATTTACATGCTCGAAACAGACGGTGATCTTCATCATTGGAATATTTGCGCCCAATTTTATTTTGGATTTGAATTGGGTATATTATGGAATGAATAAGACAAACTTGATAGCAGCTCTAAAAGTGATTTGAGAACAACAAAATTAGGGCTAAAGGAATGAAAGTAAGTAGATACTTATGCAATTCCTAGAATGGTCAATCTAGTAAACTGACATATTTACGCCCTTTGAATTAAGGAATAAATTTAAGCTTAATACGGATACCAATGATCAAAAAAATCGATTAGGATAATGTAAATACTTTCGCTTCCTTAAAGCATTGAAGACTTATTTCTTGAATTTGCTATATCGTATTTCTTATAAGATTCTCATCAAATTTCAATATTTGGAATCAAGATCTCAGCTTCACCTGGAAATTAACCAGTTAAGGAATCAGCTCTGCTAGAGTTCTTTAACTTTATTTGTATGGCACGCTTTGCATGCCAAAAGCAAAGCTGAATTTTGGCCGATGGCCAAATTTAATCAATTGCATTTATCTCAGATTTGTCCTTATCACACACCAAAAATGCCGGATTGAATCCTAGATGCAACAATGGCCTGAGGAATTGGTATAGAATCTGGGTTAATTTCCCTGGCACTACAGACGTAGTGGACCTGATCGAGAATGAATTCTCGATGAACAGATAGGCAAGTGGGATTCCAGTCCCGTCGAACTCTGCGAGCACGGTGAACTACTCGCATCCGGCACTATTAGTTCCGTAGGTAGCATCGATTACTAATTCCTTAGACTTTGCTGCAAGAGCAATTATCGGGGCATTGATATAAAATGCCAAGCCATGAAAGTTCTCCACTGAAAGCTCCAGTGTTCGGTAATCTCTTTCGTTTATCTTAAGCAACAATTTGGCGGATTCAATTTGATTCTAGTAACGCTGCCAATGCTTCATGGTGATCTTGTGCCACAAATAGTATATTTGAGACTGCACTGCTATTTTGAATCCCGGAACTCGTGATTCCTGGATATTCTGGTAGATCTCAGATGGCGACTGAGAATTACTACGCTTCTCAATGAAATTTTTAATTTAATCTAACAAATGAATGTCTGTGTAAGGAATGTGGTAGTCATGTTCCATACTCACCAATAGTGTTAGATTATGAAAACATGGTTGTAGTCGAAGCTTGTTATGACATTCAAACCGCTCTATTGTACTTCTATCTCGTGCTCTACTAGATGGAATATGGTCAAAGATCGATTCATCTTGAGCACAGTAATATGAACTGCTATGGCATTTGGTATCAACCTTACGTTTTCTGAATCGAAAACCACTACTACGCCAGATGAGCATTACTTAATGGTTAAATGCTTCGTCTAAATTGGTTTTTTCATATGAGTCATCTTCAAATCTCTTTGGCAGCAACCCAAACGCAACAGGTAACAGATCCATATCAAATGCATAGTTGGCGTTTAGCTTTTCGGTTAGAGATTATAAAGATTCGCTATTAGCTTATTAAGGAAATAATATTTGATAAATCGATGCCGTACCGGTCGATTCCAGTCTCTAATCTCAAATAGAAATTCATCCCAAGAATCTGAAGATGATTGTTTTCGCTTTTTCGAATGCCTGAAGCAGGTTTTTAAACCTACCCATGAGTATTTACAAGGAAATCCTCTAATTACCGGAAAGATCCACAGATTGAACAAAATTTGGTGGATTCCATTTTGAGATATGACATGGATCAACAACTAGAGTAGTGGCTGGCCTGGTGAGAAAATATCAAAAGCAGATTATTTTTAGATAAATACTTAGATTGAAGAGAACAGTAAACAATTTGTACGGGTCGTTACGGAAGATCTATATTGGTAACTAAGAAGGGGCTGATGGACAATGAACAAGTACGCGAACGTGGGCGCATCGGAATTACGAAGAATCCTGCACAATTCGGTCAATTAATGTAACGAGATTTATTAAAAGATCTTAAGCAACACTAAGTTTTTTTAGACAATTATTAACCAAACCAACTAATTACTTTATAACATACTTATGACTGATTTAATGGAATTCTCCAGGAATCTCAGGCTCCCTCGACGGAATCGAGCCAAAAACTACCCCCTACTCCCCTAATTCCCATCCCCCAATCGCGTCATCATCTCCGTCCAATCTTATTTCATCTAATACAACACTATATAGCAGACAGATACTTAAACCTGTTGTCACTCCAAGCGACCATTACCAGAAAGACCTCAGAACAAAGGCAGTAAAAACTCAGATAATGCAAATGCGTTCCTTCCGCAGGAACTAGCCGAGATAATTGCGACCCGACAGCGTCGTGAACAAGCCTGGCACGCGCGCCTAATGATATGTACTACAGTTATAAGTAACCTAGACAGTACTCTAGTAAACTTTAAAAAAGGGGATTGAAAAAGAAGAAGTCGCAGCCTTCAAGTCTTATCTCCGACAAGCCATAGCTAACTTCGCAGCTTCTGATTCACACCTCTCACCCCCTCAAGTTCCAACTCATACGCGGCCAAAGAAAGGAAATGTAAAAGGAAATGACAGAATATTGACAAAGAAGGTAGCTGTCGCAACACCCCAAATTACTATTAGCAAAGATGTAAACCGGGTAATTAACAAAGAGGTGAATCTGCCCATCAATCCGCAGACTAGCAATAAAACTTGGGCAATAGTGGCACGTAAAGGCAATAAGAAAGCTCGCGTAGTCAACTGTTATGATACACAAGTTTCAGCAGGAAACAAGCATACTCCAAGAGTATTGAAATAAGACAACTCTCCTACGCAAACTCAGATAAAAGACTGTTTTTTCGTCTTCCTCAGGAACATGAATGGAAAAAATTATCACCTGCGGGCATCCGTGAGGTTGTGATCAATAAACCTTCAATTTCACCCACATTGATTGGGAAAATAAAGCCCGTACACTCAGGGTTTTCCTTGAGTCCTTGTAGCACAGAAGCACGCGAAGAGATTCTTAACGCAGGAAACGGGCTCTTTTTGTCAGGAGCGAAACTGGAAGAGGGCACTAACTGGGTATCAGTGTTGATACCAACAGTTCCAGCGTTTTACGTAAAGAACAAGGAGAAGTCGAAGTAAGCAAAACTTTGCTTGCTGATGAAGTGGAACGAGTCTGCTCTGTGCAGCCAGCCCACTTGAAGCTTTACGGTCGAAACAAACCTGAATCACCACATCGCACTTGGATGGCATTCTTTTCGAAAGCTCCACGCGGCAGCTTCAAGGTGTTTGATGAGTCTGGAATCGCTAGGCCTTTTAAAAAGCAGCAACCGCTTGAGTTCTGTAAAAGATGTAATAGCCACCACCCCACCAAAAACTGCTCCAGGGCACCTTCGTGCGGAAATTGTGGCTCGACCAATCACACGGAAGATTTATGTATAGCCGAAACTAAATGTAGAAATCGTGGGGGTCCGCATCGCTCTGACAGCCGCAGATGTCTTGCTCGACCAACACGCTCAGGCGCACCCACCAAAGAGCAATTAAAAACCTACCGACAAGCGGGAGAGAGAGAGTTTCAGGCTCTGCTCCGGGCTAAAGCTGCTGAAAAACCTGCTGCCAGTGCTGAAAATTCAAATAAAAAAGTAGTAAGCAGTCAAGTTACTGAACTCGACTCTAAAATTGAAAATTCTACGGCGTCCTCTGTTGATAATTCGATAGACAACGCGATGCGATTATGAAGGGCATCCAAAATGGTCACTACCCACTCCAAGACGTAATTAACTTCTTGTCAGTAAACGTTGGAAGAGGGAGTGCCTAACAAGACATCGCAATGGCTCGTGCATGTGAACTTAGAATAGATTTCTTATTAATCCAAGAGTCTTGGTGGTCTAGCCATACGAAGACTCACCCATACTATGACCTTTATCTTCATTTTGGTGGTGAAAACATTCGGCCAAGAGCAGTAAAATACATCAAAAAAGACCCTAAGAGATTAACCGCAAAACAAACTTACCCGCTCTCCCCAATCGATGACTATTGTTGGGTTGAAGTAAATGATGTTATGTTTTTAAATGTATACAAAGCACCACATGACCCTACTGCGGTGCAACCTCTATTAGCATGGACACCAACATCCTGAACCGTAGCAATTGGAGACTTTAACTCTGTCTATTGGGCCTGGCAACCTAGTGCAAATAGTTACTATGGCTAAGGGCGAAGAAATACAGAGGTGGGCTGAGCAGCATAATTTAACCTGCCTCACAACAGGTGAACCGACACATCGTGCCGGAAACACGTTAGATTTAGCATGGTCTAACATTAACAACACGATGGCCTCTTCGTCTTCTCAGACGGGGCTCTAATAAATGACCAAGCTGGTGCTGGATACTCTATCTTTAGAGGTCAAAACTGCGAAGTTGAACAAGGAAAAGTATCTCTCGACCAGTCAGCCGAAATATATGATGCAGAAATTGCAGGGGCAACAGAGGACTTAGCTGCTACATTGCGCGATCCTATGGCACGATATGTAATAAATATAACAATTTGTTTCGACAACGAAGAAGCGGCTATTCGTTTGTGAGCAGATTCCTCCACAGCGACAAGCTCTCCTCTCATTAAAAAATTTAAAAAAACTAGCGAAAGCATGGCCTCAACGAGACAGAAGTCAAATTACAAATCCAAGAGAAGTTTCGATACGTTTGTGCCCTAACCACACTGGTATAAGTGGCAATTGTCACGGTTTTCAAACAGAACGCTTAAGCAATTTTGAAAGTACAGTTTATTAACAATAAATCTCTAGAGAGCTAAACTGTGAGAAGGTTGATCACGTTGTAAGGGCATAAAAAGATTACCTGCAATAAGCTATATTTCGTTATCTAAGAAAGTCATCTACGAATGAGTGTTAAGTTATTATAATCCTCT
>MCFK01007072.1:0-12404 GCA_003610855.1 Erysiphe neolycopersici | reverse complement strand
ATCATGATAGGAACCTTGACAAATATGAGGATTTCTTTGTCGATATTTCAATAACTGACTATTTGTATACGATCACTGTGTACATACATTACATTTGAGAGCGTTGACCATTATAGAGATATCTTATTCCAATAACTTCTTAAATTAAAAGCTGTTCAGTCACATTGGAATCTTCTCTGACATCAGGATTTTGGAGGTGTTTCCTACGCTCGAGATACTCACTTTTTTGATATTTTTTTGATTTACTTAAAAAGCTCCTGTACATATTTTGACCGGAAAATTTTTACTCCAGTTTTCGACTCAGTCGAAAATGGCGCAATCTACTCATACCATTATCGAGATACTTTTAAATCATATTGCTTTGCCTGCGCGGCTACCTGGACGTCAGGATGAAAATCCTAACGTAATCGAATCGCAGCTAATTCGTCGCCTCTTGAAAGCAACGAGATTTATTTTAGATATACCAAACTTTAAACATATTGATTGTTGGAGCTCACTCTATAGATCTTTATTATCTTCTAAGTCTGTTAATGAAAATGGTGGATTATCTGCTTCTGAAATTATTACGGCACTACGAGAATTAAGAGATCATGATTTTGTCCTTCTTCATTTGACGGAGCAAAACGCAGGGGTAACTGTATCTCTTCAAAATAGGTATGTGCTCCGGATGAAGCAGAAAAAAATTATTTGAATTTGATGCTAATATCTCAGCAAAGTGCGGAAGGTAAGGAACTTTTATTCGAGGTCTCAGAGGCATCTGCAAAATCCGAGAATGTACTTGCTTCTTCAAATGCACTACTCTGGGACTTTCCAACCTCCGCTGTGGCTCTACCACTATCATCATATTTTAAATATGATCTAGAGCATGAACTAGCAACCTTTCTGGCCCAGGCAGGTAATGAGTCAGTCAAGCACGTGGCTTCTCACACAAACAAAGCTGATTCTCAAGCTTATGAAAGCCGAGACACAATCGATCCTGTCATTATCTCTGGTTTATTAATGACTATCCTTAAAGGTCGAGGGAGAAAATTCTTCTCCCCAAAATTGAGGAAACGTGTCCGAGATGATGTGTGCTGGGATGGCACTGGAGTGAATCCATGGCGTCGATCTCCTATGTGGCTTTTGCTGCGGGTTGCAGTTGAAAGACATCTTTGTACTTCTGTAGGACCGGATCTAGGACACTTATACTTTAAACTTCTCATGTGCTTGTTTCATTCGAACTTTCTAGTTGATTACACAAAATCTTCCCAGATACAAGAAGATTTGCTTCACCATTTGATTCAGAAACTGGTGGCCCGTATTGATAAGCTTCACAATAGAGAGGCTATTCTGGAGAATGAGTCTGCTTCTCATTTTATCGTACTTAGAAATGCACTTGAGGAAAAATTGAAGTTCTCAGTTGAACGCAGTGCGAACAAACTATCAGTAAGTTAATATTTTTTCAAATGTGAAGAATTTTACTTCTAAAGTCTAGGCGAGTATCTGATGAATATATAGCATATAATGAGAACGCAAAATAACTTGTATGAAAGCATCTCAACTGTGCATCGAATGCCTTTTCGTGCACAAGATAAATATTGCAGATTTAAACTATTAAATAGCGATAAATATATCAGTGAGGTGCTGAATTCATTAAGAAGAAAAAATCCAAATTTCACTTGTCATAATCCAAAAAATATTAATATAAAAGTACCAGTTCCCGAATATATTATTTCGGCTACAGAGCTCTACCTAAGATCAGCTAGAATAGATTCTCAGATTGAGACTTCGCTTCAACAGCATCAATCTGAAAGTAAGACCAATGAATCTTGTGAAGTTCAAGGTCAGGCTATTGCCCAATCCATAGAAGACTACTTAACAAAAGTTGGGGGGTCATATGATGATAATCCAGAGCAGAAAAGCAAAATGCTATTGATAGTTCTTGAGCTCTGGGTTGAATTGGACAAGTGTGCAATTCAGTCCTACGGATTGCTCAAAAACTTTAGTCCGGGAATTCCTTGTGAAGTCACAAATGTGCTGTTACTTCTTCACATGGAAGATATTAAGCGTTTACGTCGTGTTCAAGAGTATCTTATTAAAAGACAAAAAGAGAGTGGTGATTCTACCATAACAATATTCGACCAGCCTAGTAAAAATTGTTTTGCTGTGCAGTACTACAATAATTCACCAGATCAATCAGTTATGAAAAAGTCCCTTAACCAAATTGAAAAAGATGCTCAAAAAAAGAGAGAGGATAAAAAGAAAAATTTATCAAAAATGAGTGAAAAATATAAGTTAAAAGTGGCGAAAGAGTCTGTTATGTCGCACAAAATTATCAATGAATATCATGACATGGGAAAATGTCCGAAATGTTATAGAAAACGAGAAATAAATAAATTAAAAATAGACGTTCATGAATGGCCACTCCCTTCCGAGCTTATATACGTTAAGACAGTTATATTTGAACTTCACTGTCCAACATTATTTTCTACTTACAGAGATATTTCATGGTTGATCATTGCAGACTTAGCATTAGTTTCTGTTGAGAGCAAAGACCCTAGACCCGAGCTTTTATTTCGTGACTATACCCCTTTATCTACATATGCAACTACACGAAGGTATGTAGTAGATTAAAATCCTTAAAAGTCATTTTTCTATCGCAGAAAAGCTGATAATAAGTTATATTACAGAACTTCAAGATTCACATTGGCTTCTAAGGCCAAATTTTTTAATAAGACCCATTATAAAACAATTAAGCTTCCAGCTCGAGAAGCTGATGTTTGTGTGCCAAATGGTGCCAAATTTCGGTACTTTGACGCAAAAAATTCGGTCTGGCCGACTCATCCATTGGTATTAAGCTTCGCCCACCATTGTCGCTTATTGTTTCCCAAAGAATCTTCATACTCATCACTGAATAAGTTTCTCGGCTTCGCTGAAAATAGACCAGGCCCATCATCATATTCTATAATCGCCAGTCGCCCAAGATGCCCGAGAGGAATATTAATCCAAGAGTTTCTATCGATACAATCTCTCTTTTCTGGATATGAACATCGTTGGCTTCAAATTTTGATTGAATTAGGTTCATCGAATATAAATTTCAGTACGGAATCTACTTCATGTTTGATGAATTTTCTTATCTTACAAGTAGGTCCTAGAGATCCTAAAGATGCACGAGGGATTACTCATCGAATATTTCTTGACAGAAGTTTCTGCACTAGGTTGATTTATTGGGTCAATTTGCGTTTAAATGAAATATCGTCAGTCGTCAGAAGAAGAGAGATTTTCTGCATGGAAATTCTAATTACACTTTCCGTAAGATTATTTGAACTCGGAAGCCCTATTGATAAAAAAGAAGGGTTTAATCTTGTAAAAAAGGCTCGTGATATTACTATTAAATGGCTCTCTAGGCTTGAAGAAGATATTAAAAATGCAAAATGCTTCGAGATGTCAGAAAAATTCTCTAGATATGCAACATGGGCTGCCCTTCTTTGTAGGCGAACATACGTGGTTTTTTCGGAGACGATAGAAGGTGATATCCCTCACTCTACTGTCTCCTCATACCTCGAGAGTACTATCGCCTTGCAAGAATATCTCAGTGACAATGAGACTTCATTAGATTTTTCACTCAAAGCAGCTTTGATAAGAGATGCGAAGATAATTTGGAATATTCGTTGTCTCTTACGCTCAAGTTTGACTATGCCAGTCATTATTTCTGTTATTAAACGATATATACCTAACTTAGCTTTCACTCCTACCTCAGATGAGAAATCTATCAAATTTCTATCGCCTCCACAAGAATGGTTCATTTCAATCTTAACAGAAAAATCAACAAGAAACAAGCAACAACACATTACTTTTAATCTACTTACCGGACACTTACTTATTGATGGAAAACCAATGGGAAAGTTACCAGATGAATGGAGACAGTCCGAAATTTACAAGGAACTATTCAACACGGAGATAATCCATATTTGGCCATCTCAACTTTCTGGAATGGATTATAAGCTAAACCGCTTAAGATGTGGGCAAGAAGTTCACTTTGGTATTAGGGCTGGTAAAAAGATCATTCAGGCGATAACACAAAGTGAACACTTGGAATATATTCCATCTAAAATATTCTTAGGTGTTCCAACATCAGACATGCCCGTATATTTAGTCCATGAATGTGTACACTGGCTAAACTTTAGAACGGAATGTATAGAAATCCGTCAAATCTCTAACCCTTGGAAATATGGACCAACAGATTGGTCCATAGATTTGAATGAACGTATTGTCTTTCGTTATAAGTCAAACAAGAGGTGGATTTTAATTGATCCGCATTCTACGTTATTTAAGGCCATCTCACATATATTCAAAGGTTTTGAAAAGTATAGTGAGATTGTAGTAATTCAAACAGATCAAGGAGGTATCAAGCTTAGTATGCCACGTCTTGAATTGAAATTCCATATAAACGAAAATCGTCTTTTTGAATGCGATGAGTTAGGATCCGAAATTGATCCAAATCAAGATATTAGGAGCTGGTATGGTCTTAAGTCTAAACTAGTCCTGAGAGGTATAGCTAGAAGCCCGGTCTCACAGACTTATTTTTCAAAGACCGGAAAAAGTTATCGAAATATAGTAACCACCACACATAGACGGAGTATTCTCGTTCCAACTGGCAATATTCATTGCGAAAGAAATGGAGCTAATGTCGAAGTAAAAGTTACTAACAATGGTAGTTATGCTCGCTTTCTTGTCAATGAAGTCCTTGGTCGAATTGAAACCATAGACTCCAGCGATGAATACTTAAAAGCGTTGTATCATGCTGTCACTTCAAGGCCCATTCCCGATCCCTTAACTGGCCGTACTGGAACAGAAGAAGCCATTCATTGTTTGAATTCAGCCTACTGCCAACCAGCTACACCATTGTCAAACCCTCAAAAGGTTGTTTTACAAAAAATTGCCAGTCTAACACCTAATCGAGAGTTTTATCCAAAACATATGAAGTCTATGCAAATGACATCTTGGAATGAAGATTTAACAACTTCAATACAACACGACGGCTTCAGATATATTGTTGATCAAATTTTGGAAAAATCTCAGCAGCTCTCAATGTTTTTTGATGATCCTAGTGGGTCTAACAAAATTCTTAAACACAGGATTGATAAACTAAATGAACGGAATCTGGTAAGAAGGAACACTTATTGTAGATCACAAAGTATAGCTGCACCCATAGATCAAACAGACAGTCCCTACTCTGGACATAGAATGATAGTGTATCTCAATAGCTTATTGAAAGTTCAAAAATGTACAGAACTTATTCAAAACTGGTCTCAATCACTACCAACAACCAAAAATCTTGGAAAAATCCTTGCGGGATGGTCAAACTTTCAAGGTTTCGGTCTACCAATAAACGAATTTTTAATATCAGATCTTATTGACATGAAAATTTCCAATCATTGGGGCTCATTAGTAAATACAATGAGAAATTTCCACAAACCCTCTATGTATAAGCTTACATTCTTTCTAGGCATAATTTCTTTTAGCTAAGACATCAATATGGACTTAATAACAACTCTGATCGCTTATTCTGTTTGCGATAAGCTTAAGGAATTAGAGCCTCCGAATTGTCTTTTTTATGACAACTATAAAATTAATGAGAAACCAACTTTTGAAATTCTCTTAAATCGACTGAAAACCATTTATACGTTTGAAGAAGCAAGCAAACATGAGGCCCAGGTGTCGAATCTACTAGAAAATATACTTGTACAGTGGCCTTGTCCAGAGCCTTATATTATGCAGCATTCAGATTATAGCTCATTTAATATTGATGAAGTCTTAGATGTGATTCGCCCAGAATGGTCACGAATGTTTCACAACTATGAATTATCTAAGTATCTATCACAAGTACAAAATATTTTAGATGAAATTCGTTGCAACTCAATCAAAGAAAAATTAACGGATAATCTAGAAATTGACGATCAGAAGCAGAGCAAGATCGAAAAGAAAGTTACTTCAATTAAAATACCTGAGCTTCACGCAGATATTCTGAGCGGTGACTTATTCAGTAAAGAGTTACAAGGCGATACTCAAACTATGAATTTTCCAGTATTCAAATCTTCATTAATGAACGAGGATAAAAATACAGTAATTCCATTTGTAACCAATGAGTTGCATTTCGAGGAGATTTCTTCGCAGGGGGCTCTAGCTCTTCAAGAAATTATTCAAAATCTTTCCACGTCCAATATCATTATTGAAAAACAATACGCCAAAGATTTATCACAAAGCTTGGACAAATTTCAGGCCAAGATCCAAGTATCTCGAAAATCTCCTCAAATTCTTACTAATAATCTTTCACAAGCTATTGAGAACGCTCAAGAAGTGACTCGTAGAAAATTAAAATATATTCAGGATTGTTGCGAAAATTTTATGTCCATCCGATCAAAATGGTTAAAACGAGCAGGTTTATGGCCTTGTATTTCATCTGTTAGCTTACTAGAAAGCCTACGGTCAAGGACAAATTGTAAATTTGGCCCAAGAGTTAAAGAGTATTTAATTGATTATGCAATCTCAATCACAAAATTACAGCAGTTATACAGAATACATGATGCAATAGTGAAACAAAATTACAATCAAGTATCTCAAGAAGTTGAGAATCTAGGGCACGAAAACTGGGATCCAATGTTTTACCCAGATTGGCTGTTGCTTGAGATTGACGGGAATTTTCTTATTCGCCCCAAACAAGTTGATGTGGCTCGTGAGATTATTTGTCCTACTACCAGGAAAAACTCAGTGCTTCAGTTAAATATGGGTCAAGGTAATCAATAAATGAGTATGAAAATAACAAGTCAGACTAACATTTTTCAATAGGAAAAACATCTTGCATCATGCCTATGGCGGCATCAACTCTTGCTAATGGTAATAGCCTTACAAGAGTAATAATTCCCAAAGCTTTACTAGCTCAAACATTGCTCCTACTTCAAACCAGGTTGGGAGGCCTTGTTGGTAGGGAGGTAAAACATATTCCGTTCAGTCGAAGACTATCCAAGCAACCAAATATTGCAAATTTCTATCTAAATCAACTTCAGCATATACAGGAAATTGGCGGTATCTTTGTAACTTTACCGGAGCATATTCTGTCATTTAAACTATCAGGGCATCAATTCCTCTCGGATAAAAAAATTAAAGAAGCCAAATATATGTTTGAAGTATGAATTTTATGATAAATTTCAAAACTATCAAGAATCCAATGCTAACTCCTCCAGGTTCAGAGATGGATATCAAAAACATCTCGGGATATTATCGACGAATGTGATGAAATTCTGTCTTTACGTACACAGTTGATATACCCGTCAGGGACGCTTAAAGTTATTGATGGTCACCCATCTCGATGGGAAATTATAGAAATTTTACTTCAGCTTGTTAATTTTCACGTGGACTCTTTGGAAAAAACACATCCTCAAAGTATAAATGTATCTCGAAGAAATGATGGTAGCTTTCCTTTCTTTTGCTTCGTTAAATTCGATGCTGAAGATTTACTTGTTGCAAGGCTAGTCGATGATATCTGTTCGGGGCAGTCTCAGATTATCCCAACATATTCATTGAAAATTCAGTCCGCTATAAAAGAATTCATTTCAATTGTTGATGTCTCAAATGAAATTGTTAATAAAATCGATTCACTTGATGTCAAAAAACCTATGTATCGACAAGCAATTTATCTCCTCAGGGGTTTACTCGCTCATAAAATATTAATTACAACATTGAAAAAAAGATGGAACGTACAATATGGATTACACCCTCTACGAAACCCAATAGCCGTCCCATATCATGCAAAAGGTTGTCCGAGTAATAAGTCAGAATGGGGACATCCCGATGTAGCAATCATCTTAACTTGCTTGGCTTTTTACTACGAGGGCATGAAACTTGAGCAATTCTATAAAACGCTAAAGCACGTTCACCAGACTGACGATCCAATCCGTGTATATAATAATTTAATTCATGGAAAGATCGACCTTCCAGACTCATTTCAAGATTGGAATAATATAAATATTGAAGATGAAACGCAAATAAACGACATATCGCAGTATTTATATCGCAACGTTAATGTAATAAACTTTTTCCTTAATAAGACCGTCTTTCCTCGATATGCCAAGCAGTATGAGTATAATTTACAAGCTACTAGTTGGGATATTCCTGCAGTTAGTTTGAATCATAGCCAAGATAATAAGAATATCGTTCCTTTGACCACTGGATTTAGCGGAACAAATGACTGGAAAGGACTGCTGCCTCTAACAATTTCACAACAAGATCTTACAAGCCTATCACACACTAATGCAGAGGTATTAACATATCTTCTTCAAAAGCGCAACATGGGTTACATTCACGCAGCAGATTCCAATGGAAGACGTTTTTCCGAGTTGAATCTTCTTCGTGCAATTAATGATTGTAAAATTTCAGTTCTTCTTGATGCTGGAGCCCAAATAATGGAAATGGATAATTTAAGCTTAGTAAAAGCTTGGATGAATATTAATTTACAGGCTTCAGCTGCATTTTATTTTGACAAGGATAATAAACCACGAATCTTATATAGAAATGGTCGTCTAGCGCCATTTTATTCCACAACATTCTCAGAAAATTTGGAACAATGTCTGGTATATCTGGATCAAGTTCATACGCGTGGGACTGATCTAAAGCTTCCCCCTTTAGCTTATGGTGCCCTAACACTTGGCCCTAATCAGACCAAAGATCATACCGTTCAAGGTGCGGATATATTATCTATCAACTATCTCCTATTTAGTATACGCTAATATCAAACAGCTGCTATGAGATTACGACAATTGGGAACCACGCAAACAATAACATTCTTTGCTCCTCCTGAGGTTCATCAAAGTATCTTAAATTTGCAAGGAAAAGAGAAAAATGAAAATCTGACATCGTTTGACGTGGTCTCTTGGTTACTCAAACAATCCTGTCTCGCTATACAACAGTCATTACCACTATATTTTTTTCAGGGCCATGAGTTCTGTCGTCGATCACAGGCTGCACTAACGTATCCAAATCTCTTTGACGAAACCAGCTCAGATTGTGAAAACTTTTTATCAGTTGTTCGACCTTGTGAAGATCGTACATTAATCGAACTCTACGGTACGAAGAAAAAAAAGAAGCAATCATTACAATTGGCTAAGGATCCTATTACTAATTTGTTTCTAAAGAAATTAAATGATCAAACTGAATATTTTATGGACCTGGAAAGTATCAATAGTTCAGTTACACTCAGTCAAGTTTTTCAAGAACTTGAACTTGATCATCAACGTGAAGTTGCCAAAGAGGCACAAGTAATTCATCAACTCCAAAACCCTCTGGGTTATGACTATTTAGTTTTCCCTGGTCTACATAAAGATATTTTGAAATTTATCAAGAAAGGGACGATTACAACTAACGCTGCTGGCTACGAGCAAGCGTTTAATTTAATCGCTAGAACTTCCATTGGGAAAAAACATGCCATTAAGATTAATGCTACTTCACAAAAACTATTTGTGTCTACTGAGTTTGGGAAAACCGTGTCACAAGTTGGTGAGAAAAATTTAGACCATATACATGTGAGTCGTCGAATTTTTTGGTAATTAATAGTACACTAACAGTATTTGAAGCGTCCTGTCCACTGGATCTTATGGAGTCCCAGTACTGAGACAGCAATAATAATAATTCCCGAAGAAGTCGAGGTTATCATACCTGTTTTGCGAAAAGGGTCTTGTAATGTACACTTACTGACATACGCAGCTCCGATCACACGAAAGATGTTAATCTTCAATGACTTTAATCATTATAGTTTGCCACCTTTACCATCATCCTGGTGCGCACCATACTGGCTACGTATCGAAGTTGGGATCCTAACAGGGAGACTGTACTTCGATTACATTGAATATCCTATAATACTTGAAACAATTGGAGTCAAAGAATCAGATGGCAAAATCATAGAAAATCGATATAATCAGGGTGAGCATCCCCAAAATTCATCTGCCGGTCTCTTGAAAGCGGAAAAGGCCTTAAAGGGCTTCACATCGAAACCTCTCTGTTTTTTACAAGAATGGCTTGCTTTACGTGCGCAGGGACAAGACTTTAACCATACACCAATGGGTCTTATTTGCCAGGGACGTCCAGTTAAAGCTAATGATTTATCTTTTACTCGAATCCATGAATCAACCACAGACTATAATTCTGCAAGCGAGCATCAAAGTCAGACTCGTGTAATCCATGAGGAAGCTATGACAACAGAGTCCCAAGAAGAAAATGATGACGATCCTCTTGCTTTTGATTCGGGAAATGATGGTAACATCGATGATGATCCTGAGCAAGATCTAATGAATTTCTCAGACGCAGAATGAAAAATCATCGCTTTTGATATCCCAAATCAAGTAATATTACATACAGAAATGAAAACTTTGTATGCAAGATCTTAAATATAAGGGTCTATTTTCTATAATCTAAGCCTTCCCAATCCAAAGAAAAATTGTCCTTATTTCATTGATAGCTTGGATTTATTTATACTAATAGATGAAAAAAAATTTCCTCGTTCTTTCTTTTCTGGGAGAGAAAGAGAAAAATAATTATTATATGTCTGATTACCGGATGAAAAGATTCTTAAATTTGATAAAACACCAAATCTCCTATAACTGACTATATTCTAGAATACTACTTAGATATTTAGTTTGACAAATATAATAGAACTATTCAGATTGAAGAACTGAATGCAACGCTTTGTGGAAGCTGATTTTAAGAATTGTTACGACTCTTTGGTGCCAGATAGCCATGAAAGAGATTTGTAGTTAGTAAATCAACTCTCATGTCAGGGTCTTTCGTATCTCGGTATCTCCACCAATTCACCGAAATCATATACATTATCTTAATGTTATTTATTGTATGCAGAGACATAAAGATTTTGATTTATCGACTATGATTATCTGCCTCACTGTTACCCCAAATCATTGTCAAATCGTAAGGCTGCACCGTAGCCTCCAACAGATTTGTTTACTGTGCTAGTTAAAAGCCAGCTCTAGTTCAAATTTTAATTTTAATCCTAATTTATTTTTCTTTTTTCTTTAGCTTAAACACCTTATTTCTCCTGCCCAAATCGACGTAAAGGCTAATGCCCCACTTTCTGTTCCTTGTAACCAGTCAATTGCATCTTTTAGTCCGACGTTTGCCGGCAGCTGTATGTGCTTTGAGAGTCGTGTAAACCTATAGAAAAAAGAAGTGCTCGGAACCATATATTTATTATTCGCATGAGTCAAATATATATGATGGAACATAATATATATATATATGATGGAACATAATATATATATATATATATATTTTTTTTTTTTTCAACTACCATGGCTTGGTCTTGCTGCTGCTATTCGTTTGCTGAATACATATCTGGCCAAAAATTTAAGTTCGCATTGAAACAAGCCAGCCCTTGTAATCGGATAGAATGTACCCGTCAACAATAGGGCTTGTAACAGATATCATGTGACCAGGCTGTCAGATTGTCACAACAGATTCAAGTTCCATCTGATTCTGCATTCGAATCATTGTTGACTCACACCTATGCAACGCCATAGTTACTCACCTCATCACCTTGAAGCAATCAACCTAACCTTTTTTTCCTTTATTGATTAAACGCTCCTGGTTGCTCTCTTTGAGCAATGGCAGATACCGATAGTGATGTCGATATGTTGCCACCGACGACGCCAACGCGTGCGCCGTCTGTCCTACCCCCTCTTTCATCAACTCCCACGAATAGATCGCGAACAACACAATTCACCAATATGTATTGTGATCAACCTGTAAGATATAGCTCAGAGGCTCTTTACAACCTAGAAGATCCATTTACAAGCCCCGATAAAATCCCTTTCAGTAAGCTCAAAGGAAACATACTGAAATCTACGGAAGATGTTTTTGATGAGATGCGCGATGCCATGTTAGGACGCGAACAAATCGCCGAAGAGTTATCTAAAGCTCTAGATGAAGCAACTATCCGTGTTCAAAAACTAGGACTAAAACCGGCAATGGGCCTTCTTGAAAGGGCATTAGCTCTAGTTATAAGACGATTCGCCCACGGAGACGATCTTTTGAATGATGAGAATAGACATGCTGGGCT
The DNA here is from genome assembly GCA_003610855.1 of Erysiphe neolycopersici. Classification (NCBI taxonomy): domain Eukaryota; kingdom Fungi; phylum Ascomycota; class Leotiomycetes; order Helotiales; family Erysiphaceae; genus Erysiphe; species Erysiphe neolycopersici. Next base: position 304 of record MCFK01007072.1, on the reverse strand, counting down.
CTCAGAATCGATATATGCTACAAGGCAAGGACAATCGAGCACCTCAAAACCTTCTTACGCCGAGGCAAGCAAGACTTACCTCCCTAACACTACTAACCCAAATCTGCCTCCAAAGCCTAGTAAACCACTGCCTAATCACACCACTCGCACTCGCAAAACAGACAACAGAATTTTTGTTCGACTCCCAGAGAACCACCCCTCTCGAGCACACCATGTTCATGCTGTGAAATCAGCTCTTGTCAATAGATTAGGACCCGAGGGTGCCATAGTGAAAACTGTTTAAAAAGTCAAATCAGGACTAGCC
>MCFK01007064.1:3316-13758 GCA_003610855.1 Erysiphe neolycopersici | reverse complement strand
TCCATAGTTTTGAGAAATCTATTATATATATATATATCTCAACCTTGTCCTGATCTAAGTCTTGCCCTTGCCCTCGCTTATGTCTATCGGCGTTTTCAATAACACTATTGCCCTGCCAACGCTACTACCCCTGACAGTGGACAAATGCATTCTGCAATAACTGAAATGTCAAAACTACGGAGGTAATGATCATGATGACTCTTGTGGAAGCGCTCCGAAGTGTTTAAAATGTCAAGGTCCCCATAGCTCTACGGATCTTACTTGTCATGCTTGACCTCGTCACAGAAATAGGGGCTTCATCCGGCCAACCCGGACACAGTTAAAGCAAATACAATCTTTGAATAGGAAAGAGTATGCTAAATTGAGCAACCAAAAATTTTCGGACTCACACCTCACTCCCGCTAAAAGCCTCAGAACTGACTGTCTTACCCCCCTACGTTAATAGTGATGAGAAGACATAATCAACATAGAGAGACCTTTTTCTACATTATGCAAGCAAGCGTCGGAAGATCCTCTACAGCACACGACATCGCACTTACACAAGCACACGAAAATCAAATAAACATCTTACTGTTACAAGAACCATGGATCTATCCTTACGAAAGTCACGGTACCTCCAACCCTTTGAGTCTTTCTCTCCATTATCGACCTGGCATTCACGACCAAGAGTATTCACATACATTCGTAAATTTTAGACTAATATCTTGGGGATAGGTCCGTACACTTTACGACGGTTAAATAAATATCAATTAAAGATGCATTGTTGATAATGATAATTTATAACACTGCATCCTAGGCCTGCTGTATAATCTGACGAATGTCATCAAACTACATTCTCCTAGGGTATTAGTCCGTCAGAGAAATGATCTTGAGTGTATTATCTCATCTAGGACTAAGACATGCTTAACTTAGTTCGAGTCTGGAGAGTAAGGAAGCAAATCGATTGTCTTAATCTCACGACGACGTAAGTTATCTCAAGTAAGCCCTGATCGATGGCAGGGTCCATCATGGTGTTGAAGCCAGGTATCCTTTCCTTTTAGACATTTGTACTGAACCAGCCTTTGTAATCGACACGGAACGTCACACCGAAATTAATTGAATTCAATGTCCCATATCATTTTTCCCAAGACATTCGTAATACATTCCTCCCCTTGTGTTTGATGTCGCGAAATATTCAAGCTTAAAGATCCCCGCAATTTGGATTAAGATACTCTTGACGAAAAAGGTCGAAATGTATTTTCTGCTTGTCACTCTCTACACGAGACTTCACAGATTTCCGGCTATTAGCCCCCATAATAGACTAAGCTTCATTAGAAAACATTTGCTCAGATATTTTTCTGGAGACCAAAAACGGTCTTGTCGAAAACTCCAATTGATTTTGCATGTGCTCTGGCCTGTCTGCAGATCACTTTTCATGGATACTGCATACCCGTATCCTTGCGGGTTAACCGCAGTCCGTACCGTTTTAATCCCCAAATTAGATGATAATCAATTCTGGGACGATATTTAGTATTTTTCGAAACGTCGCATATCCTACGTTAGAGAAATTGTCTAACTAGCTATGCAAATTGTATGCTCTATCCTCTGAATTTGCCGGCTTCCTCCAAGTTTTCTTCTTTCCAGTCTCCAGAACATGCTTCTTAACATGGTATATCTGACGACAGGAAATCCTTACTTGTAACGATATTCTCCCTACTGATGACCCCAGATCCAAAGCAATTTTGATTTCTAGCCGGTCTTATTTCGTGGCTGATTTGATAGCTCTGGTCTTTCTATGGAAGTATTATCAGCTTGTATAGTTTTAAATCAGTAGCTGCTGCGAATTATGAAAAGCGTCAACATAAATTTTGGAGGAAATGTTCGAATCTTGTGGTTCATCAGGTATGATGTGGTCAAATGGTCTTGATTAAACGATTTTTGAGGCAGGAAAGAACTAATTTTTCGTTGATTTTGATCAGAGGAGCACGTATAAAGTCTACTTACGCTTCAAAATGGTAGCATTCTTCTTGCATTTGTGCAGGAAAACTAGGCTCAATATTAGAGACTATTGGAGGTGAAATTGAACTAATTATTTGATCTTAGGGGTTGATTAAAAAAGATGCAAAGCAACTTACAAGATCCTAACGGTAGCTGGATCTATCATACAGTATAACTCATCTATTTCTGACTGGGAGGTAAATATGCCGATGTCTTCATTGTAATTATATAGAGGCAATAAGGAACATGTGGAGAATGATGGTTGTTCTGAATCATAATCTTGCAGGGTGACGCCTAATGATGGAAATCAGTGATATGGTGGACTACTTATGTCACCGACTCTCCATCGTTATATTCGATCGACATTTTACCCCTGCCTGCATGCATATTTTAGCGTGTCGACCTGTTTACTGGGCTCGAGTGATAGTACACGTGCCATGTTGACAGATTGGCCGATCAGAGCCCACGATCACTCTCATGGACTTGGTTTTCAGCACAAACCTCCGATAGGGCGCGGCACTGGCCAAACGATTGAGCGAAATAACCTCATTCATCAATGCTCAAAAAAAAGAAACCCAATAGCAGCTGGTCTACGGATCATTAGCTAGAAATAATTAATTATCAGCGAATAAGCTGCTGAGACTATTGATTTAGCGTATTTAAACGTGTATCAGTTGCTCTGGCAACAAACTGTTATCTAAGCAATTAATTAATAGTTATTGACTATCATTTTGAAGAAATAAAATCCCCTTGTAATTAATTGATTAATTAACAACATCTCTCTCAACGGGAATTCAATCTACAGCCCAGTCACTGGATTGAGGAAAAGTAAAACTAAAAGATTCTGACAAGGTACCGTAAAGTAAGTTGATGCAATCAATTGTAACATCCTAGTAAATATAAAATCGTGGGTGCTTTTTTTACTTTCCAATTCTCTTGCTAAAACTAAAACGGTAGGTAGGTAATATGAATGAATGATCCCAACATTGATATTTTTTAACTAAAATGATCTTCACAATTTCAAATCATTGATGCACCAAAAATTGAAAATTACTAAAAATCTATTTTTTAATCATTAATAAAATTGATGTATATTTTATTGAATTGAACATACAAAACTGCAGTATAATGAATGCATTTTCGCTACACTACACATCCACACTCAATTATACCAAAATAATAATTTAAGAAAAAAAACGCGTTTCGAACGTAAAACACTGCGATATAACCCCGATTAAGTGAAATTGGATTTTTAAACTGTCTTTTAGTACTTTCATCATCGTTTTATTTCAACAGAATTTTGAAATCGTCATTGCATTTTTTTTTTCTAATATTTCTTCACAATGATATAATTTGTTTTTCCAAACATGTCAAGCTCGCTTAGTATTTTAAACATTGTAGGCATTAGTAAGTCTCAATGATTTATTACTTTTGTGTTAATCAGACTTAATGGTTATCAGAAGATCTGCCTTGTGAGTTAGTCTAGATTGAGTGAATTTCAGTTAATAAAGTATCATGAGTTGATAATAGCTATAGCTTGCATTTTCTAAGCTCCCGTACGCGATTATAAACTCTGAATCGTTCTCTAAATATGTACTTCATGCATGCCTTTTTTTACGTACTCATCACACTGCAATTTAGCGTCCGAATAACTGTAGAGCCATTAAATGGACCATACCCCAAGTATCCTAAACGCGGCTTTCTTTTTTTCACAAAAGTCGAGGCGTAAACGAAATGAATTATGAGAGAATGGGCATCCATTTCTTCTATGAGTGGTGTTATTAACGAAAATCAAATGTAATTAAATTAATTACAACTCCGAATATCTACGGAATATTACATTAAGTATATTAATTATTTTATAGGCCTTGCCACGTCATAATGAGCCATGTACTTATCTTCACTTCGATAGTAAAGTATCTAATTTTGGATCCTTAAAGCCACAAAAAATCCACAAACTCCGTAAAAAACCCTCATCAACTAAGAATATTGATGGCTTTGTAGATTAGGTAGAGCATATAATCATATCATGTTCATATCCTTCGTGAATCGACACGCTACAACTGTAATCAGATGTTGAACACTTATTCAGTATTAGAATAACTTAGATCTTTATATTGTCATTATAAATCAACTCCTGAACTCCTTAAAATTTCCTTATATCATGAACTTATCATTTTTGAAAGGTCTGGTCATAGATACCACTTTAATGACTTGCAGAATAAACATTCCATTCACTAATTCGACTCAAAATACTTTCCCTATCTCTATTCCAGTCCGTTCGCCGCTCAAATTCAAATTCTGAAAGTTTGAGGAGATTTAGATTGGACGAATTGATGTTTGTATCATGAGTTCCATTCATTGAAACAGAAGGTATATTGATGCTAGCACGACTGCTATGTTCACTGACATCTTTGGATTTACATTCAGAAATGGTATCGGAATCAGTGACATTATCGGCTATTGACAAGTCATTTTGACTTGATGGTAGTTCAGGAATGTGTGGAACACAAATTCTGTGTCCAAGATTGTATATATTAGTTGCCTTAGCTCTATTATAATATGACGATGGATGCGCTGCCACATTAAATGATGATATGCTACTGCGGTAGCTAGGAATGCATCTTTTGCCTCCGGGTGATAAATCTGAGAGCTGCGATACGTAACTTTCCTCTAAAATCGGGGATAGAAGTTGTGAGTCTTCTGATAAACTTTGAAGATAGTACAGCAGTAACTGGTCGCTCTGATTTGGTATGGGTTGATGTGAGGGAGCTGGGGAAGTAACTTCTTTGGATATACTAGGAGTAGGACTCGTATGTAACTCCGGATGTTGTTCACGAAAAATTTCGCGGTATATCGTAGGCTTTGTCATAAATTGGAAATCGTCTTTGGAGGAAAGCAAACTGGGACATTGGTTTACTTTAGGTAGGAGTGGAGTGTAATTTAACAAATCTTCAAGAGGTGGCAAAGAGGCACATATCTTTGACCTTAAGTTAATGGAATTATAATGAAAAGATATTTGGAGATACTTACGGTACCTATAAATAGCTGTACTGACCCTGCAACCCAAGCAGGATAAAAATCCCACAATCTATCCCATGAATCAACGGCAGTGACAAGATAATATATTCTTAATGTTCCAGCCAGAGCTACCAATAGTAATGAGATAGAGAGAACTATCATTGTCAAACGGTTTTGTGATTGAAGAAAAAATATAAATATTATCGGAGTCGCCACTGTGTCAGCGATTCCAGATGCTATTACAAGATGAGATTCACGAAGACACTGCTGTGGTTCGTTTGAAATAGACCAATAGTCAGATATCGTGCTTATTTTTCATTAACCAATTTATTAATAAAATGATGGAAAGGGTTAGGCTTAACACATACTGGCATTGGAAGAGCTGTAGAAAAAAAAAACATACTGCCTGGGAAAGAGTGGCAACAATCATGGCATGAATCAAGAATTTCATCATAACTTGAGAATTTATAAGAAGCCGGTGAATAAACATTAAAACGGATATTTTAATTAATGTTGATGCTACCATGAACAATAGTTGCGATGTTAGCATCATCCAAAGACCCTTGGTTATATGGACCGGCTGATAATCCCATAAGTGTAGCCAACCGATTGTAGAGTTCCATGTGAGACCCAATATGGAGTATGCGATAGTAGGTAACTAAATCTATTAGTATGTCTTACTAGTAATTTTGATTATGAATCGCACAAGACTTGCTATCATCAAAGAGTCATCAACTGCCCATCGTCTATTTAACTTTGTTCGTGAAAATATCCTCAATCCAACAACTATGAAGGACAACGGAAGAACAGCAAATGTAATGACTAGGTTTTCATTGCCTCGAGAGATAGGATGAGCTGGATTTGGCGTGGGCCATGATCTTTGCTGAGATACTGCGGGCAGCTGCATTTTTGGAGTTGATAGTCGTTGTTGAGAAGGGAAAGTCTGGTTTCTAGTTGTGATAAACAAACTAGGAAGCATTGTACTTGATCTGCAGCAGAATGGAAATTTCTGTGTGAACTAGGCAATTTGATTTTATGAAAAGCATACCTTGAACGTCTAGGTGATCAGACGCTCTTGATCCACTACATCTAGAGAGTTTCAACTGATACCGGGTCGTTGTAAAATACACTTGTAGTCTGTGCATCAGATCATCGCCAAGTCTAACTTAGGCGAGTATAAGATTACCGCTGTAGCTTAGCCAATGAGATGATGATAAAAATTGAAGATTCTTGTCAAAAAATGTAGGTCTGTGCATAAGCATTCGTCGGTGCTCTCTTTGATCAGCACTTGCTAGCTTACTTTAAGCAGACTCAGCTTGACTATTCAGCGGGAAAGAGGCTTTACATAAACTCTACCTTCATCCACTGAACTAGGCAAGGATATTTTTTTCGTCATCCGAATGACATCATTAACGTATATTAAGACAAAACCAAGCGTTGATAATGAAATAGTAAGGTACTTACAGACTTGTGTATTATTCACAATGATCTGACATATCTGTAGTCTTTCTCACTACTCATTATCAGAATTGAAGAGTAAAGTGAAATTCTGATAGTAATAATGCTTATCAATGGGTTGAGCTGTGTTTACAGTGATCGATTTTAAATGAATCTTCTAGCTTGAGAAAGAAGTACAAATCAGGCGTAGTGGATTGACTATTTATCTTCACATTTGTACTCGTATTTTCTCGCCCATTATTTGTGCTTAGCTGATGAGCTGACAAGTTTTTTTTTGATATATTTCGGCATTTTTTGTTTCCTCTTTTCGCGCTTATCTTCTTTCACTGCTCTTTTGTGCTCCTAATAAGTGTTAGTGTATAAGATTTGCTGAATGAATTAAAGATCACATACGCGTTTAGCGTCCTTATCCTCAAACCTTTTTCCTCTTGGTAGCCCTTTTTTAAATAGGTCTTCATTATCAGTTAGAGTGACGCCTCCATCGCTGGAATTCTCGCTCATATCATTTTCTGAATCGGATTCACTCTTAGATATAGTCGGAGCTTTATCAGCCAATAGATTATGATAAATAAGATCATGTTTTTCGCCTCTGCCTACTTTCTCGGTATCTAATTCCACATTGTAAACTTGTTCTAATGTCTGGGGTATGTATTGTTGCCGAAACACCTCGATATCAATTTCTTGTTCTGCAAAATTTTTTTTGTCCTCCGAGGCAATAGGTCTCTGACTGAATAATTTATCAAGTGCATCTTTTAAAGCGGGGTCTTGGACTGGCTGATTACTTGAAAGTATAAAATTGAATAAGCTCTGCTCTGATAGTACATTAACGTTCCTCCGTCTAAAAAAATCAGTTACATTTTTGATATCTAGCCTCAGGAATTCCAAGGATCTCGGATGATCATGTTCAACACTTTGGGATACATCAATAATAAACAATCGATTTTGATGATACAGAATGTTATAATCGCTTAAATCAGCATGAACAAGTTTACAAGTTTGATACATTTGTCGCATCAAACCAAAAGCTTGAAGATATAAACTTTTCCACTGTTCATCAATATTGTCGCCCTGAAGCTCCACATCTCGCAGTCGTGGTGCAGGCCAGCCATCTTTATCCCCCAAAAACCCCATAACCAAGACATGTGAGCGGAGATATACCGGTTCAGGGCAAGGGATTTTAGCAAGAAAAAGACGTTTAAGATTTCTGAATTCTTTTTCGGACCAGAGCTTCACCATAGCTCTATGGTTTCTTTTGTTATAACCAGTCTTGAAACGGTGTTCTCCCGTCACATAACGGTCTCGATCTTTGAAAACAAGAATACTTGTCTTATATACCTTAATTGCCCGATGAATAACTTTAGGCTCCTGAGAATCCTGAAATTCTGGAATGTAGATAGCGCCGTATACATTGGCTTCCTTCCCCGTACTCAAACATCCGTTAATTTCGGAAACGATGCCTTTGTTAATAATCTGCAACAATAACATTCTCGTTTGAGGATCAAGCACTTGTTCGCTTGTAGCTCGATCAGACTTATCTTTTCCATTCGTCTTGATCCGCTCTCCTATATTATGGAGCTGAATCTTTGCCGCATGCTTTGCAAGGCTTGTGATTTGGTCATCAATACTTAATTTGTTATTCATAGTAGGTCTCTGGATGTTTGTTCGAGTGGTATAGGTGGGAGGAATAAGTTTTCGAGTTTGATTGCAGTTATTGACTAAATTTCCATCCTTTCCATTTTGTATGCCAGCATTAAAAAATCCACTACCTTTACTTTCATCTTCATCTTCATTATCATCATCGTATTCTTCATCTTCATCATCTTCATCATCTTCATACTCGTTTTCCTTAACAAAATCAACTCTGTTCTCTTCAACATGAATGGGATGATAAGTCAAGGCGCCAGTAGTTTTCTGTGAATCTGCCGAAACATCACAGCTCAAAGGCATAACATTTAAATGTGATATTATTGTATCATCTGCAGCTGATTGAGATAAAGAATCTTGACCCATTATCTAGAAATTAACAGTGTTGTAGCCTTTATTTTGAGTTGTTGGTGGATGGTGGATGGTGGATGGTGGATGGTGGATGGTAGATAGTAGATATTGTATTGTCCCACATTGTGAAACATGAACCGAATATTGTGGGGGTGTGGTTATCTGACGTTTATAGGACAATACAACGCAGGGAAATTGCTGAGCACCATGTACCGTTCCTCAAACCAAGACTATTATGTAATACCAAAATTTCACTACATTCACCTTCAATTCTTCTAAAAATGTGTCTTTCATTCTTAAATTTGAAAAGTATTGACATATCACGATAAGAGTTAGACATAGTTAGCATGTAGTTGATTCTAAGGGTTATCTACGACGAATTATGCAAAAGTTTACGTTTAAATTTTTGACTTGAGCTTCTGGGATATCAAATTTATTCGTGGAGATGCGTAAGTTTCTCGGCGTTAAGCAGCGTTTATTTGAACTTTCTGTTGTCGGCTAAACAAATACGGACATTGCACGTAAGTAATGCTCAAAATGGTTAATATTTTTCTATGACGTTTCTATGGAAGGTGCTAGGCTACAAATATATAATCTAAGGAAGGAATGTAGTGATTAGAATAAAGCGAGTGATCTCCTTCCCAATTCCCAGTGGCTCTTAGATATTCGCGAGTGATATAGTATCCCTGGCATATGTTTAATAAAACTATCTCGTGATCGCTTCTACTCAACAAGGCTAGGCCCAAAGAAAAGCCATGCCCAGAGCACAGGCACAGCCTATGACGTTAGGTCCCGGTTCCGCGGCGTATTTTCTTTGTATAATCCCGCTTTTTGCCTTGACGGGCACCTTCATGCCAAACCTATCTTCGAACTTAACCAATGCTTCGGTATCTACTAGATTATCTCGGTCTTCCCAGTTGGGCTCTGCAAACCCTTTCCATATAACCAGAACGCGTCTAACATACGCTCTTCCCCGGCGGAATTTCTCAGCTTTTAAAATACGCTCTACTATCTGTTCTGGTTGTGCCGTCTTTATTTTGAACATACACTGGTGAAGTTTGTGTATCGTCTTGAGATTATTATGGAAGTGGATCATCACTAGCTTTACGTATCAATTTCACATGGAATCGTGGCCAAATATGCGATGGTACATCCAATTCCACTACGTGTGGTGATATGATTTTGACAACTTTATATTCGGCATTTACCGACGCTAACTTCTTTTTATGTTCTGGTGTTACAATATTTTTCAAGTTAAGCCAAACCATATCTCCTACGCGGAATTGTGGGACTGGATTTCTTTTATCATTTGCTTACTTTTCGATTTGCATTTGGGCTGATGCCATCGCTGCGGCAGCCAATTCTTGTGCTTCTTTTAACTTTGAAAGGAAATTTTGAGCTAATTTAGACGATTTAGTTCTCGTTTCATCTTTATATGAAACCTGTTATATTGGTTCAATATGGTAACCATGCTCTAAAAAGAACGGGCTTAAACTTAAGCTTGATGTGCTTCTATTATTGATCGCGAGCTGCGCTGAAGGCAACATTTTTGACCATTCCAGCTGAGAAAATGAAATAAACGCACGAAGATATGCCAATACTTCTTGATTAATCCTCTCGGTCGCTCCATCTGTTTCGGGATGAAAGGCAGTGGAAAGTCTATGCTATATATTTGTTTCTTTGTAAAGAGATGTCCAAAAATCTCCCACCCAATTTGAATTTCTGCCAGAAATCAACGCCTTGGGGAATCCATGAAATTTATAGTGATAACATGAAAACCGCTCGGCACAAATTTCGGCATCCATTGAAATCATGGCCTCCAGTGTGACTGACTTAAGGAGACGATCTGTAATGACCATCAAATAACGAGGATAGTTTTTGTTCTTAGCTGGTAGATCAGTCATAAAATCTATGGAGAGTTCACTATTGTCGGGATACTAGTTTAATAGCACATTTAACTCGCGAACATTGAGATATTAGTACAATTTAAT
>MCFK01007063.1:0-15355 GCA_003610855.1 Erysiphe neolycopersici | reverse complement strand
TAAAATATATTCCTGATTTGAGTTTCTATTCGATTCGACTTTGTCATCTTATAGTTTGTGCACTCTTCCGGTCGCTCACAAACGGCCACCGCCTGAAGTCTGAAATTCAAATAAAATGGAGTGAATTTTCATAATATACATCTTCGCCATCAAGCGTTGCAACAAAATTACATACGTGCCTGAAAGGAAAAGCCGAAGCTTGTGGTATATTAATGAATTTTCATCAGTATCAAGAGCTGGCCTGAAGACAAATTTGGAGTTCTGGTTCACGGAACTTGAGAAAAGGTTTCGTCAATTCCCCTCCATGGCGTAGAGAGATTAGAGAACCGATGAGACAGAAATTCAAGATGTCCGATTAAGGAAAGAGCCAGAAGATTATGTACAGTAAATGATAAGCCTAGCAAAACATGCTGGAAAGGTATTGTCAACATATAGCTTATTATTAACTACCGCATATCAGCACATGGACGTGGAATTAAGAATTACTATCCCTAGGTCCACGTAGCACAGATCTCTAACAGAGTTGATGAAAGCTTTTGGTGAGGAAAAGGATAATTGGCTTGACATTTATCGCCCAATCCAAACAAGCAACAGGGTTAACAAAGGAGCTAGTCGTTCTAATTACAATCTTCCTAACAATATTCGCTCCACCAACTTGCGTCAACAGTATTCTCGCGAAGCCCAAGTGACAATCCCGCTAGACTAAAACAGATTACGCAAAGCTGTGAGGCTGATCGCTCTTCTGGTAACAGTACTATGACTAAACCACAGGCCCAGGTAAATCATGAAAAAAGAAATAGCTTTGTACCAAGAAAATTATATACATATGACCAACGTATATGCCAGAGCCAAGCTATAGAAGGGAAAGTTAAAGGCTGTACCTCTGTACAATAAGCCCACTTACTACTACTCCTAACATAGATCTTTAGGATTAAAATCCTAACACTCAAAGTCACAATTGCCTTGTGTGTAAAGCTTATCTCGGATCGAAAAACAAATTGTACTCTTATCTACGTACAGATCACCTTAGATCGAAACTAACAAAGTCACTTAAACCACCAACTCCTGAGCATTCCCTCACTATTCAAAAAAAAAACCCAATAAAGAATAGTGATAGTTAACATGTAATCGTAAAACCTTATCGCTCTAATACCACTCAATATTCACAAAATATTCAACCATAAGTAAATAGTCTCCAGGATAGACGTTTAAAGGTAGAAAAATATGCGCAAGTTAAACTAATAATTAAAAGCCCACAAAATAAACCTCACTTCGTATGTCTAGACTCAGGCTCCGGAATGATCTTATTAGTCAGAGAGTTTTTTACGAATAACTAGTCCCACGATTCCCATCCAGAACATGAAAAGAGGAATGAAAATAAGAGGTCTTGGGACATTCCTTTTTTCGATATAAGCTAATTCGTAGACCAGGATTTTCACTTGCCTACAACTAAAGGATTAATGGCACATTTCCGCCGTGAATTTCACATTATAGATAATCTCAATGCCCTTGTCTTACTCAGTATGGATTGATATAATAGCAACCCGAAAGTTGGCAAATTGCGACTTTGAGTCTCACGAGTTAAATGTACCTCATTTCTCAGGCATTTCAGCAACCATCGAAAACCTATCTAGGTCAGAAAAACATATCGGTCTTCACAAGAATAAATTTTTAGTTTCTGTTGGCATAAAACTGATTGGTTTTATTTGTTCTAAGCTCCTAGTTCTCTCTCTTCTCTCTTCTCTCAACAACTAATATATAAACATAAAAATTAACGTAAGAAATAATACCCATTACGTCACAGCCAGCTATGATGCTCCTTCCCACTAAGTCATGTCATATGGTACTCCGACAGTTCCGCCACATATTAGATAAAATGATCATACCTATAGCAACCAGTGGTGAAAAAAAAACGTAAATATAAAATCCCAAGACAAAGAAGATCTAGTCTATGGACCATTAGCTCAAGGATTATTTACAACCTTTGCACATCTTTCTTGTCTCTGAAATATTTCCCTCTGTTATTGTTCATAACGATTCAGGAAATAATGTCCAAATCATAGTCAAACTAAAGGTTAGAAAAATTGCAGACGCTGATGAAGACAACATGGGTCAAGTTTTCGAAGAACTAATCTAATATATCACTTAACCAAGCAATCATCTACTAAATTCTCGCGGATGCGTCTTCTATCAAAGGGAACCTTGCCAGCAGCAGCAGCAGCCGTAAAAACTCCATTTGTCTTACAAGTAACCACGACAAGTCAAGGTTTGGCTAAACCTACCAAGGATGTGCTTCAAAAATGGGTTCACAATTTTCGGTACCTATGAACAGCAATTTAATCTTCGTGGATTTGTTAAAAAATTCTTTAAATTTGTTGGAAGAGCCTACAGGATTTGCATCCCCACCAAACAAGAGATGACAATTGTCCTTGTCTCTGTCTGGGAAACAAAAATATAACAAGCCTGTTCAGTCAAAATTATACGCAGCAGGACGCGAAGATAGAAATGTTATTGATCAAACCTTTGAAAAACTTCATAAGGCCGACTTTACTGGATTAAAAAGTCAACTTCATTCTCCTCTCCAGTGTTTGTAATCTATAATAACACAAATAGGGTTGAAAAAAGATAAGTTAGTATAATAGATAGTCGCGTACTGAACCCCATATCACTATTTCAGACGCTTACCCCACTCCCATCCAAATGGATATTTTTGCAGCCGTTTTAGGATGTGAATCTATTTTAACAATCGATTGCGCTTCTTTTTTTCTATCAATGGAAAGTTGCACAAGGCCATCAACATCGACTTACAGTTTCCTCTCACCGGGGGCCAAGAAACATTCTCTTGTGCCGTTATAGGCTATAGGAACTCACCAGCCGATGTCCAGCGTGTTATCGAAAATATCTCCCATCAAGAACGAGGTTTTGCAAGAGTATATATATTGATGATTTCGTAATATTCTCTGATTCCCTTAATTATCACTTAGAGATCTTCTTTACTAAATTACTTATATGTAATATTCACATGAGCCCCCCCCAAATATGTTTTCTAAGCTATCCAACAGTGGCACTACTCGGACAAAGGGTCGACGCACTTGAACTATTTTAAGCAGAAGATAAATTTCAAGTAATTACGAAATTAACCTTTCGTCACATGCTTAAACAACTGACATATTACCAAGGATTGACTTTATGGCCTTCGCTAGTTCATGGACCAATATGTTAAATATGCGGCCGTTCTTCAAGCACGTAAAATGAAAATTTTATAAAAGTTTTTGTGCGAAAGGTATTTCAACAGGCCCAAAAACAGTCAGAGTAGCCTCATGTCTAGCTCTTGATAATCAAATAAAGCACGAAATTGAATCATCTATGTCACTACAAGAAGCGTTCAAAAATATTAGAATGTTAATTCACTTTAATCCAGAAAGACAACTATACATTGATCTAAATTCTTCTGGTAAGGGGATCAGAGCTATGAATTACTATTCAAAAAAGAATCCCACCAAAACAAAATTCGGTGCACCCAATCATGTTTCTCTCGAGACTTTTTAATCCTGCCGAAACTAGGTACTGGCCAACAGAACTAGAAATTGCAGGATTATGCTGGGTAATCGCAAGAATCCGCAATCTAATTGAATCTTTCATATATCGCACAATCATTTACGCCGACCACGAATCACTTATCTAAATTGTAACATAAACATCGTGGACAACCACCTCATTAGTACGCTTAAATCCTAGACATCTAAGAAGCTCTGAATATCTATCATGATTTCGGCTTGAAGTAAAGCATAAGCCAGGACAACTTAATGTTGTTCCAGATCCCTTGTCACGACCAGAAATAATAGATTTAAAAAGAAAACGACCAAACTCTCCCTACTAAACCACTTGTAGGTCAAACCGAAGCATTGGCGTACCCAGTGGTAACCTTATATATCGGGCAAAGCTGGTTAGAAAAACTTAGACAGGCATTTAATCCGGATACGCGTTTATCAAGACTGATCGAAAAAATTACAGGAAAATGAAGCATTGGACGATAATGTAGCAAACTTGCCTTTTGAATATTTAAATTGAATTCTGTATGAAAAGCCTGATGAGGTTCACCACGAAAAAACGACCTGTTATTCCCAAGACATTGGAAACAGAAGTTTTCACAATTGACCATGATCAACTAGGACACCTTGGGCTTGACCGTGCCCACCAAAGAATCGCTTCAAAGTTCTACGTCTTTGACATGAGCAAAAAACTTGTTAAGTTTATTTATCATTGTCACCAATGCAGAATCTCATTCACCCCTAGACATCAACCTTATGGTAACCTACAACCTAATATTATCCCACCCTATTTATTCCACACTATTAACATTGATTCTATATTAGTCTTGCCTAGAAAACTATATTTGTTTGACTGCACATTAATCGTCACTAATAATTTATCTGAAGCCAATACCATTATCCCTGGTAAAATTAACTGGTCAGCTTCCCAATAGGGGAATATACTAATTCAGCATCTGTTAGCAATACTATGTATGGGGTATACCACGGGCCATAATCTTAGATAGACATCGAAAGTTTGTATCAAAAGTTTGGCGTGCCATGATGGATATACATCGCCTGATGTGCGTAAAGTTACTCTTTAGCACATCATGGTACCTGCAAACAGATGGAGCAAGTGAAAGAACCAACCAGACTGTAGAGATCGCTCTACGTTATTACTTAGTATCTCTAGAAGATAAAACACTCATGCCAAGAGCTATACCCCACGTAACCACAACATTTTCAAACTCTACTTCGCAAGGAACTGGCGTTACAGCAACATCTATAAAGTACGGAGCTCGTATTAAGGAACCTCTAGATATCACTGCCGAGGCAATTGTAGAGCTAACGGAGGACATCCCTCAACAGTGGGCAACATCAAAACAAGTATGTCCTTTTGAACCAGCAAACAATAGCAATTACAAGCCTAGATTGAAAAAAGCCATTGATGCGATCAAATTTGCAGCCATGTTCATGAAACATCACTACAATAAAAAACATAAACCAATTTTCTATAAAGTTGGCGATTATATCTCTTCAAGACTACATCGAGGATATAACATACATGGACGGGCGAAAAAAAATACAAAGATTGAGCAAAAATATGCCGGTCTCTTTAAGATTACAAAAAAAATCGGTCGGTTGGCTTGTAGATTAGAATTGCTACCTGCAATGAAAATTCACCCAGTAACCAGAATAGCGCACATAGAACCAGCTCCGAACCTGACCGCTGACCCTTTCAAATGTTCATATGCACAATCAATGGTACGAAACCCTGACCTGGTTCCCGAGCTGATCCTATGAAAGTGCACAATACGTATACGTGGAGAAGGGTTCATGACAGAACACCTAGTTCGATTCTGAGGACGTACCACAGAATAGGACAAATGGCAACTAGACCGCCGAGCTCATGAAGAGCCAAGAGAACGATTTTTAGCAGAAAACTTATCCTAATCCTTGATATTTCCATTTGAAAATAGTAAATGTTAGCCCTCATGATGCTTTGAGTCATGATACTTTGAGGCAAAGCATATTTCCGATAAGTAACGTTGGCTCTTCACAACCTAGCCTTAAACAGATTCTACTCTTGAAAGTAACCACTCTGTGTGAAACCGGTAGAATTTCTTGGTAGTTGACGGTCTGTAAGTTGGCAGGGTTAATCTTTTTTTTAATTCTGAATTCTTGGCGCGCGCGCGCGTCCAAAGCTATGGACCTTTGGACCCTAAAGAATTCTCTTCTTTCACACCTACCTACCCTACCGTACATAAGATTTTATAGACGTCAGATCTGTGGAAGAAGAAAAAAAAAACTAAGCTAAGCTACCTGTCTTCCAAACCACACAGCCTCTTAAAATATTATCACTATCACCCTCCCCCTCCACCTGTAAACAGTAAATTTACAATATCTCATTAACCAATTGTCAGAAAATATGTTCTCAGAGTAGCTAGAATTGAACGCACATACACTATTAGCACTGGCCCTTTTTTTTTTCGTGTATACTTTGTTCTAAGGAAAGCCATATTTTGAAAGATCATCCATCATATTTATCATCCTCTTGCTTTAGGATATCACCAATTTGTTCCATCCACCTCCCATAACTGTTTACACCTAACTAATTAGTTCAGTGGCCAGTAAGCTTTACGATAAATGGTAAGTTTAAAGTATTATCATATTTATCATCTTGGGAATTTCATTAGCTGCTCCCTTTCAGTTGTTAGTAGTAAATTCAAAGTATTGAAATAACAGGCGATCCGGATATATCACATATATTCTTTAGCATGACTAATATTTGTTTGTGTTTATGTTTTTTCCAAAAGAGTATTCACACCCTAACTAATGTTAATACGCTCTAAAGCTTCATTTAGTAGTTTCCAATTATCTGCTTGTAATTCCGAATACTTTACACGCTCGTAAGCCCAATCTTTATTCCATGTACATATATGATATTGCGTTTGTTGAAAATACTTTAACTCGTCAAAGATACATTGTTTCACAAGTACTCCACGAGCATGTTGAGAGACAATAGATTTCTTGTCCTATTCAAGTTAAGTATATAATACAGTAGTGCATACTTTTGAGACTTACTTTGCTGATTGCTTCAGTCAGTTTTCCAATTTCTCCAGGCTTAGTTGCTTCCTCTGGCTTTTCCAACATATCGGCAAGTTTCTTTTCATTTTTTTGAATTCTACTCTCAAGAGAGGGGATATTATCTTTGTACGAATCGCGTCGATCAAATATTTCTCGCATACTAACAAATGAGTCTCTTTGTTTTTTCAACTCTTCAAGTACACCAAAATCCAAAGATTTTGCTTCATCAACTAACAAAGCTTGACTATCATTCAAATGCTTTATCGAGTTATTAAGTAATCTTTTAAGCATTGGGACGTCGTTCGCAACAATGGAGTAGGTGTCTTCGGATGCAACGCTTAATGATTCTAGTGAGCGAGATATTCGTAGCTGTTCAGCAGCAAAGCCCTCATTACGCTTTACTAGTCGATCCATGAGAGCACCTTTTACGAAGTCAATTTACAAAATTCATTTAGAGCCACAAAGCTACTTACACAAAGTGGTGTATATGCCTGCCGACCTACGGATACCAGCTCGAGCTCTTTCAAACATATCATTCAAATTCAAGGGGAGTGAGTCCTCAAGATCGAGAGGTAATGTTCTCCCACTGAACTCGTCTTGGATTGATATGGAAGCCTGTTTACGCCATACAGAGAATTCCTAACTTTTATCAGTTAAAGTTTAGCAAGTAATGCAGGCATGATAGTGAAATTAAAACTTACAGCTATTAATGTTAAGAAATCAATTACTAATTTCTCCTGACTAAGAACAGGATGTCTTAAAAGTGCATTTGTAAAACGAGAAAGACCTCTCCGGCGCTTTTCAATAAATGTCTTATCTGCAGCAAGATGATTTCCGTTTAACCCAACTCTTTTCGGAGGAAGAAGTGGTAACTGCCGGAATGGGAAACGTTTTTGTAGGCAGTCCAACAGCCATACGAAATCACTGAACCTCCTCACTACTTTATGACCTTTCTGAACATTTATTACATGATAACAATGATGCTGAAACAAAAAAATTCCCTCTTTCTCGGGCAATAGATTTACTATAATGGTTTCTTCCGTTCCAACATTTTTCCCTTGCACACCATCAAATGTTTGAGAATGTGCATTTTGTGGAAGACTGTTATTGGAAATATTTCCAGTAGATTTATCTCTACCATAATTTTGTTTCGAATCAGATTTATAAGAATTACGAAAGTTTCCTGGACCCCACGTTCTATTTGGATCGGGTTTTGACTCTTGTTCTCGGTCAAAACTTCCATCAGATCTTCCCGATAGCCTGGAGGTGGCGTTTAAATTGGATCTAATTGACTTTTGGGCTTCTAAATCAGAGGCTTTATGCGCCCCTTGATTAGGCTTTGGGAGTAAAGAATGATTATTATGATTCGCAGTAGAACTGGCCCACAATTCTGCCTCTGACATGCCGCATATTCCTTCTTGATCTAGATACCTCTGAGGTTCTGATTTTGCATTTGTTTGTGATGTTATTTCATAGAAGCTGGAAGATGATAAGGATTTAGAAATACTTGGTAGATCAGGTACTAGTAAATCTGAACAAAATTAGAACTGTTTTCTTCCAGTAGTCCTTCTGGCAAACACTCACTTTTCCTCTCGTTAAGCCCTTCTAAGCTAATATCTTCGCCAGCATGTACTTGTCCTATGAGTGCTAATAGGACATAAAATTCATGTCGATTCAAGGCTGACAGTTGAGCTCCTTGATACACTTTCCCCAAAATGGATCTTTCATCTTGAGGACGTAAATTAGACTCGGCTAGGATCTTCTTAACAGTCTCCTTGTTTATTTTATCTTCAATATTATCGTTATTTTTACATATTAAATCGTATATTTTATTGTAACTTTCTGGGACAGTTGTTAAGAAAGGGAGGTTTGGCATAATAGCATATGAACTGGCCTCGACAACAGTTTGTGTCTTTTGGAATAGGGACGTAGATTCGGAAATATTTTCATTGGAGAGTGACGATGCTTTTGAATCGTTTCGAGGTCCTTTGTTGATATCATCGTCGAATAGGGAATTTCGGGACTTTCTTTCTACAGCCAGGATTGAATCATCAGGGGAGGTGCCAAACAACGACATAATAAAAGCTTGTCACAATGTTCATAAAGCTCAAATTTGCTGAAGAATTTGAACCATAAAATAAAAGGGACAAGTAAACGTAAAACTTCGAAGGTATAGAAACGGGTTTGAAGAGCTATCCTCATCCTTGTCCTTTCAAAAGTGGCATATTAATGGAAGTGATTATTGCGGCAGGTAAGTTCACGTCAACATACCTTTGTTAGAAGGAGACAAACAATAAAATTACTTGATTTACGATCTGATCTTCCATAAGAGCATAATTTTGAATTCATTAAAAGAGATACGTTTACGATCTTATGTGCGAAATCAACAACTCAATTGTAGATGATAAACTACATCTCTGACTTGAATACGACGTTTTCTTTATTATCACCAAAGTTGATTCTCCCCAGAGACTTTAGTTATTATTTTAGTTTCTACTTTTTGCTTTACTTTCGTTGCTTTACCCGGAGACCTGTAGAATAAACTAGGACCGTGTCCTTCAGCTACCAAGTAACTCAGATAACCTCTCTTAGATGCATCCCGATAATACTCTAAATCTTTACGACTCGAAGGATCTGGAAGGAGATATTCAAAATCATCAGAGGATATATCATTATCAGATCCATCTGCTGATTTTCGGGCTTTAAGAGTCACATTGATAGGAGTACAGCTTGATCCTGACTCACCCTTGAGTAATCTTTTAATAGATGCTCTAGTATAATACCTCGTAATGACTGTTCCCCCCACGGACTCAACGGCTTTAATTGCCGATGCTGAAGCTCTTGAGACAAGTATGTTGATTGGCGTCTTTAAATCGTCTTTATTCCGAGCAAGAAGTTTGACGCCATCTTTAATTCCGTGAATACAACGTGTCTCTACAAGCTCTTTTATAGTAATTGGTTTTGATGGGTCAATACGACTCTGATTTATCCATGACTGTATCCGGTCAAGATTGACCACCGATAGATCAAGAGAAAAACTAAACATACAACAAGTTAATTAACTTATTGTCATAGATTAAAAAATGAACTATTAATGTTAACTTAGTCCTTACTTACACATTATTAAAACCTCGCTCCCCATGAACTACACTTAGTGGAGTTTGACCACCCTGCATTGTAGCTGGAACCTTGCCATGGGCCTTCTGTCCTTTTTGACCTCGTCCGGACGTTTTTCCTTTTCCTGATGATGGACCTCTGCCTCTCCTAATTTTTTTATTGTAGGCACCAGGACAATCAGAGAGAGATGCAAGTATTGAAGCTGACCGATATTGGAAATATGAAGTGCGGAAAACTGGCGAGAATCGCTGCGGATGGCTAGCCTTAGCAGCTGAACCTATGCAAAGTAGTAGCTTCGAATATGAAGAGTGTAGAGACATTGAGATATAGATCAACTGCAAGGAGTGTATTAGCAGCCATAAATATGTAAACTATTCCATTAAGTAAATTTCGTATAAATCAGCTTCCAGAAACATAATAAGAATTAGAGTACAGTATGGAATATTCATTTCTGTGCCAAGACATATTCTATTAAGATTGCATGTTAATCCCTACCCTGATATACACGAAGGCATCGATCATTCCCTTCTTATCAGGGGAGAAAAATTTGACCATATAATGCCATTTTCTTTGGTTGACTCGCACCTTGTACCCATACTTATGCTATACACTTTTGACTGTTCATGTTAAATCGTTACGTACTAGCTTAAAATGCTTCTACTCATAATCTTATCTATATGATATGGCTAAACTAAATGCCCTGCTGGCCTTCATTTAATTTTGAATTCTATATTTTTTTCCCCTGTTGAAAACTGTTTCTTTGTTAATCAAGACTTGCAATTGCTTGTCTATTAGCCGTCCGTGGCTTAAAGATTTTTCGGAATCAAAAATAATGTTTAAATTATATACTTTGCTAGAATTTACAATAAGCTGGTATCACTAGAGACAATTTTTTACATACAAGGACCGACTAAGCATACTAGGAGGGAGTAAAAAAACAGATTTTCTGAATCAACACTTATGAAACAAAATTTACTAAATCTGGATACATAAATTACCATTTTTCGCGTCTCTGAAGTTGCAAAGCGGTTGCATCGTGATAGAATATAGTGGATTGTATATAAGAATTCTTTATTAGGGTGATGTTCAAGTACATACAGCTAGCTCAGACCACCACAGCCTTTAAGGGAATCAATAAAAAATTTAATACGATATTCCCAGCATCTAAAGTCTAGAATCTAATTTAATGTGTTAATTGTTAAATAAAACTTGCTAAAATTTCAGAACTTTTCGTTTTTGATGCCCCAAACCTGCCCAAATGAATCCCCAGTTACACTGTTAACCCCAAACACCTACGCTAAAACTGTGCAAAATAAGAATATCAAATAATTCAAGTTGTCTTTTTGTATTTAGCATCAAATGCTGCCAACTCACTACCATCTCCTGCATAACCGATAAAATCTCGATTATCATCTATCAATCTTGCATACTGGGGATAATCTGTTAGTAAGTAGCGAGAACGAAGACCATCGACTTACCTCTAATAGTAATCGAAAAAGATACACCTTTTTAGTTTTAGTATTCAGTATGAAGCGATTTCTTGAGTAACTTACTTCGATATCTTCTCGTCTGAGAACTTTTGCTGCCCAGTCTCTGCCTTGTTGCCCTAATTTTCGAGCTTCGAAGTCGTGTCTTTGTACATAAGGAGCGCCTCTTTTTGAGGAGGTAGGTGAGCCTAACCCAATAAAATATGTCAAAATGCTATATAAATCATCATATCGATTATCTAGAGGGACAAAGTGTCTCCATGCAAAAAGCCTAGAATCATGCCATTCTCTAAAAATTGTACTCTTGATGGCTAAGCTCTTGCTCCGAAGAAAGGCATGCCATCTTCCGGAAAAGGAGTGACCATCTACGTCTACTAAATACTTGTACATAAATTGCTGACCTAGAGTCATCTGCTTTTTGAAAGATATTACATCTTTATAGAACTCGCAATTAGGGACACAAGCAATAGGTTCTGTGAATCCTACATCTGTATGTTTGATAATCCAATTTCTCGGGTGAAAATAAGGCCAGGAGCGGTAATAAGCTCCCTTTAGATTCATTTTGTATTTTAAAATTCGAGCATTCTTATCTGTCATAAGTGTCGCATTTGTCATAGCAACCAATCGTTGACGATGCATGTCTCGCCAGTTCTCTGCTGTATTTGTTCCGCCAGAAGTAACACCTCTCCAAATTAGGATATCTTGTTTATCATCCCAATCATAGTCGAAAGTGGGGTCGTATGTATAGCGCTTGTCGTTAGTGTAGTACATATTCGCTGGAAATAGAATATCAGAGTTGGCACTTGTTTTGCATTCTCCAAAGATAGGTAACAGTTTCCGCGTTGCCCAAATTGTACTCGGTGCGAACAAAAAACCATGTTTATTCTCTATTATCGGCCCAACGGTGCAGAGATCCGAAGAGAGGTTGAAATTCGTCACAAGTCCGCTTTCGATATCCCTGTATAAATTTTCAATGTCTTTGGCAAGAAAAGAACTATTTCTTGCTGGAGATTCAGGTGGGCAAGAATTGCGAGCAATATTCATGTACTGCTGCCCATGCGCCGGGAAGAATTCAGGATCTACAATCGATGAAGACTCCTGACCATTTTCAATAAAAAAACCGTCCATATCCTTAGTCCATTTATCTTCAATACTCGTATGCATACGTTTACTATTATTTTCTTTGATAAGTAAGTCCTGCATATCCTCCCAAGGCACAATTATCCGAGGCTGATCTAGACGATTTATTGCCACATCCATGTCGGGTAAGAATTTTATGAATGGTTTTACCATCTCGGAGAAAACTTCAATGCGCCAGTTTTTATTTGTCATTTTCCATATCTTATTTTGGCGAATGTGAAGTCCTGATATTCCATAGTCTGGGTTTCTATGAAGATAGGCCGCTTGAGATCTTATGATAGAGGGATCGATTGCCCAAAATGGACGTAGATCATCCATAATCTGTTGAAAGTCATCCAAATTATGGACATTTCGTTCTCTTGCAAAGCGATACCAATCTATAAATCCGGGTGGTGGGTGTCTATTGTAAGTTTTCCTATACTTGGTAATAACCTCAACGAAGTTAGAGGATCGGTTATCATCATATTTTAGCCACTGTAAATCTGCTTCTTGCATAAATTTTGCAATGGGATGATGATCATTGACCTTTGAATATTTTTCAAAGTCATCATAAGGCTGAGAATGGGGTTAGAATGGTTTAAAAGCTTGGAGTGTTAACTTGCATACGGATCGGCCCGTGATCCATGTTCAGGCCACTTTCCGAGTCCTGGCAGTGGTACGTAAGTACTGTGAAATTTTGACCTATGATCAAATACAGAAAACAAATTCAAATTAATCATTGTAATCAGTATGATTATAGTACACAAGGGAGCGAAAAGCCATCGGCTACCACCGTCGAAGGTTTTTAGCATGTCTTACTGCTAGCTTTTTAGGTTTTTAAGGATAGGTAAGTAGACATCTATCTGTCTTTGAATTAATAATATAGGTAAAGAGTGAGGAAGAAGGCCTTTAAAAATAGATCAAGGAAAAAGTAGGAAAGTCATGTTAATATATGTCGTCGTTATGAATTGTTTAGGATGTTTCTATTTTCACACAATTCTGAACGGAATTATATATGACTCAAGAAACTGGAGTTTACAAATGCAGTAGTTATAGGTGGGATACTGATTGATGGATATATAGATAGTTTAATTAATAATACAAGCTAAGATATCCTCACTTTTCATTATACATCAGACCATCATGAATATACACACAATCACTCTTCCACGGTGAACTTTGTCATATTTTACTTTTGACACGCGGTTGCATCAGGGGACAGACATGTTTTTCTAGTCTTATATCCACGTCCAAGTTACGGGCAGGCTACTACTCTACAGACGAACTGACCGTCATTCCTCTGTGTAGTTAAAAGTTAAATTTGCGGCCTTTCATCGCTCCAACCATTCATTGATTGTTCACATCTACCCTATGGCCTCATATATTTTAGAGAATATCCATAAGTACACCCACCAATCGCTGAAGACTTCTCGGATAGCTATACCCGGTGGTGTGAGTAGCCTGCTTGCTTGGATACAGTAAGTCATGTAAAGCCCTACCCCTGTCGTATTATGTAACGTATTTTGTAAGTTGCTATAATGATGTAATTTACAATTTATTGTAACTTAACACGAATATACATAATTCCACTATCCATAGAAGCAATGTACTCTTTTCTTGGAGCGCGAACCAGACCTTTTGTGCGTTGTGAATGTGAAACTCAGCAAAGCTAATACTAAAGCAATTGCCAAATTACTGTACACTAAACCTATTATGGTACCTTACACCTTCTTCACAGCTACTATCAATGTCCTTAACACTTTTAAAAGACGGTGAAGCAATTCAGCGTGTAATATCGCCGGTTTGGTAATTCCATGGCAATTTTGGTGTGGCTACTGGGGGGTAAATGAGATAGATCATTTGGGTGTATTTAATTCTCACAGATGAGCATAGTCACATAATACACAGATAGCATGTGACAACGATTTGCTATGGAAATAACAAGATGTTGCCAGGGAAATAGCTTATGCCATACGTAGAGGCACAACGAGTCCGATCAGCCACCTGCCGACCACTTTCATAAAAATTCTGCTGCTTGATGAATATGTTTATGATCCTCCATCGTCGGATGAGATGTAGCTCTCATAAAGTTCTAATGGTGATAAGTTATAAATTCAAGAAATGCCAATGGTCCCATCTCAATGTGACTTAGAAATTGGGTATAAACTTTTGGTAGTGGAAACGACGGACCCTCCTAGCTACCAGCACTAGACCTTATTGAATATCGAGTAACGAATACCAGGACCGGGTCACTTCGGTGAAATTTGTGCCAAATCGCTTTTTACATGCTTTTTCCCTGCTAGCTTCTAGTAAACAAGCAGTATATGAATTCAAGCGACCAAATCCAGACACATTTAAGATCGTGCAGATCATTCAACGAAGTGCATTGCTGGCAAATTAAATATAGACCTGAAGGACTCTAATCGTATGGAGCACTGGTAAGCGTTAATGTATGTGTTGTTTAACTAACATCTGTCCTTTCAATATTTAACCAGGTTAACAAAGAGGTTGGTCATAATATTTGCGTGTGCGTTGTCGACTCTGGATGATCCGAAGTTCATATTGAAGGTGCTGATCAACCCATGCTAGACACTGTCGCTCTCTTTGCCCTTTCAACTACATATCTCACAAGTACCTGACAGAACCCAACTTTCTCTCAATTAAGTATACTTACTCGAATTCTACCAAGAGACCTCTGAGTTTTTAAAGTTGGAAACTTGAAATACTCCTCTCCAACTCACTGTGCATGATCGAAATCCTTCGACTCATCATCTTCAACTACACTCTCAAATTTGGCTAGGACATATTGATGAACATGCCATATGCAGAGGAGAGTTTTAACATTACGGTACACTTCTTCTGCAGCATTACTATGAGCTTGATTATTATCCATCCATTACTACAACTTTAGGAGTGATCACAAGATCCCGTAGCATTTAAATGCACTGGTAAAATCCTCTGTTCACCCCCCCTAAAGGAAAATAGAACCCAATTGTTACGGGCTAAGGCAAA